>PVJC01021728.1:0-27975 GCA_004026665.1 Murina feae
ATCCCTCAAAGGGTCCCTGATTGGAAAGGGTGCAGGTTGGTCTATGGGACACCACCACCACCCATCACCCCCACTCCGTGCACAAATTTTGTGCACCGGGCCTCTAGTATTAGTATAATGAGTTTGTGCAGTGAGAACAGCTACATCGAAATGGAATACTTTAGGAGGCAAGGCAAACTCAATAGTGATTGTGTTTAGAAAAGAAGTGTCAGGGCAAGGGGAAAAATGGAGATCTATCTATCATTTGTTGTAATACTTATCTATCATTTATTGTAATACTTTAAGCAATAAAAAAAATGGAAAAAAAAGTATGTATTGAATAAATGAACCAATGATACAAAAAAAAAAAAAAAGAAGAAGTGTCTATCTGAGACAGTGGGGTGGGAAGGGACAAAGACAAACTTATTTCATATCAAAAATTTGCCTGAAGTCAGTTCCACATCCAGAAAAAATAGAGGAAAACAAAAGAAAGTTGAAACCCCATATTCTGCCTTCTAGTTCTGAATACACTTTCTTTTTCTAAGACTCAGGTGAGTTCTATAGTTTTTGAACTATGAAACCTAAATACTATTGATGTCATTACTTTTATGAAAAAAAGAAAAAGAAAAAAAAAGGTGGTTTGGTTCAGTGGATAGAGTGTTGACCTGTAGACTGAAGGGTCCCAGGTTTGATTTTGGTCAAGGGCTTGTACCTTGGTTGCAGGCTTGATTCCTGCCCCTGGTCAGGATGTGTGAAGAAGGCAACCAATTGATACATTTCTCTCACATGGATGTTTGTGTCTCTCAGTCTCTCCCCCTCCTTTCCACTCTGTCTAAAAATCAATGGGAAAATATTCTTGGGTGAAGATTAACAACAAAAACAACAAAAAGTCTTCTTAGAACAAAAAACAAATTAATTTTTCTAAACAGTTTCATTTTAGTTTTCCAAAATACTTGCTATGTCCCCAAACTAGAGTCAGACCTCTGGTAACCTGTCTTTTAGGTTCTGGATGATGTTGAGAAGTAAAAAATATGTGTTTTATCTGTGTAACATAAATTTGCAATAGAAAGCAGTAGAAGAATAAGACAATAGAGAAAAACTAAATACAAAGAAAGCAAGCCCTATGAATTTGGGTATCCTATATATTATTGATTCAGAGGATGATCTAAAATTTTTATTTATTCAAAGTCGGTGGTATTGGGAATTTTAAAACAGACCTATAAAATCCCCAACAAATGAAAGCCAACGTTTAGTGACATTCATTTGAAGATAGGAAAGAAATCAGATTTCAGATTGTTTTTGATAACATAAAAGGAGGCCAGGAAGATAGGCAACTAAATTTCACTAGTTTGTTAGATATTAGGTTTTATAATGGTTAGACTGTCAAAATGGGTGGTAGAGTCCACTAGTTAGAAGATTGGGCTTTGGACTCAGTCAGATATGAATCTGGCTCTCCTCTTTCAAAATCAGTTATTCCAGGGCAGCATTTAAAAATCTCTATAAGCCCCAGTTTTCTCATCTGTGAAATGATTATAAAAATAGTGTATATTTATAAGACTTGGGAGGATTAACTGAAGGAATTCAGATAAAGTGCCTAGCAGTTTCTGGAACATAATTATTGTGCAACCAAAAAAAAGTGATAATTATGATTATCATTGTTAGTAATTTGTTTGAATTTTTGACTAGTTATATTTGCATTCAATTTAGAAAGTTAATTGTTGTCATCCATATTAATATTTGAGGATATAAAAGTAGGGATTAGATAATGATATAAATATTACATACATTTGTAAATATTCCTTAATACTAATATCACTTTTTAAGTGAATTGATGCTTTTGAGTGAACAGGTCCTCCAGGAGTATACTTTTCATGATAAGCATTAAGTTCACTGTCAGTTTATATATATTTTATATTCCAAAATCTCAAATGGTGCAATTTTGCATGTAGTGTGTCCTGATTCTATTAATAGCATTTGGCTTGTTTTTAAATTTGATTCATGGTGCTATTGGGTCTCTGATGTCAACTAATGTCAACCTTTATTTGAAACTATTTTCTGTTTCTATTGAGATATAATGAAGATAGATAGAAACACATATTTGAAGAAATATCCTTACAAGATCCTCTGTTGTACAAATCATGGAAGTACAGAGTATCAAAGATAATGCATCAGTTATGACAATGGGGACACCTGATCTAATGTTCAATCGATCAATAACAGTATTTGATTTGATAAAAATTAACCAGAGTGTTTAAAATATTTGTCCCTCTCTGTTCATTATCATTTACTGATGACAATTTTAATAATAGACTCATTTTGAATTCTTGAACATTTGATCTTGTGCAATTACTTGGTGAGAATAGGTTATAAACTATTTTGTATTTATCTAACTGATTATTAAAAAATGTAATGATATAAACTTTTGTACACAAACATTAAATTAGTTCAACTTCTGGTTGTTTTCTTAAAAATAGAAATGTGGTAAACTCCAGATAGAAAAACCAAAGTTAGAATAAGTATTATTTTCTAAGAATTTATATACTTTCATCTTTCTCTTTTTTCCCTATCACATTCTCTCTTTGTCTTTGGTTATTTTTCATTTGGAAATGGTGTTGGGGAACTTAGTTACAAATTATGGGTTCCTGGCTTTCCAACATTCACAATTGATTGGAAGGGGAGATGCTTTTTCATATAAATTAACTTTATGTTGCCTTATGTTAGTCCTAATATGATTGTTGCTTTGCTTACTAGATAGATGTCCTTAATACATATCTCATTACTTCATGCATGCATTCATTGTTCTGTAAGTGTTTATAGGTTGTACTGCATGTAAAAACCAATGTGCCAGTCCAGAAAGGGTTGAGAAGCATAGTGTGATTCTATTTCTATATTCGGAGTTTGTCTTCTGAACAAGGAAGTGATTCATCCATTCGAATAATATGTTATAAAGTCCCAATAAATTAAAAAAAAAGAAAATATACTTTAGAGAAAGGCAGGTTGGTCTGTGCGAAATTCAAATGCATTGAGGATTCTTGTATATAAATATATATTTTGCAAGTTACTGCAAGATATGACCAACCTTTAAATATTCGTCCCTGCTTAATGTAACTTGATTTTTTAAAATTTCAGATCTGAGTGCAACACAAATTGCTAAATGATCCTGAACTTTTTGTTTAAAATCAAATACCTTACAGGGCATTAAAAGAGTCTAGTTTCACATATATAGACCATCATTGGTACTTGAAGGTATTTAATCTTCAGTGTTAAGGAGAGCTCTATAAGAATGTTCATTTAATCTTGTTATTGACACTATCATCTTAAAAATGCTTTGATAGATTCCATTAAATAAAGGTAGAAGTCAACATGCACATTTGTCTTAAATATTACAAAATCTGGTTTATAATTATGGTCAATTTGGTAGGAGAGAGAAAACCAACATAATTTCAGAAATTCACACAGGTCATTCTGGGATGCATAATCTTTGACACGGCCTTTGTAAAAATCTCTACAACTTTTTGATTTACCTTGTTCTAAGAAATATTTTTTAATAAATTTCTATTTTCAGAAGATTAAATCTGTAAACTACTCTCATGCTTTTCCTTGATGCTTGAAACGTTTTCCAGTGAGTCTAACAGAGGTGTGGCTAAAAACCAATAAAGAGATTGTAAACGTAGTTAAGTCCATAATAAGATGTGTGTTAAAATAAGCTCTTATAGAACTGCTGGCAGAGAAAACAGATTTGAGGGCTTTGTGTTTTTCTCTGACCTTCCATTTTGGTGGCTCACTCTTCTCCCTTTCATTTCAGATCCACCAAAGCTAAAACTATGATGTGTGTGTGTGTTGTTTTTTTTTTAAAGGTGGAACACTTTTAGCTCTGTATTCCTTTAGCAAAACTTTATATTTTGTTTCCTTTATAGTCTTGTTATCTGGATTATGTCAAAATATTTAGAGATATTAGTGATTTAAGATACTTCCCATACTAGAGTGCACATTAACCTTTGACAATAGTCTTCAATTCTTAATTCTTTTTAAAGAAAATATATTTTTATTGACTTGAGAGAGGAAGGGAGAAGGAGAGAGAAATATAAACATCAAAGATGGGAGAGAATCATTGATTATCTGCCTTCTGCCTGCCCCACAGTGAGGCTCAACCTGCAATCTGGGCAAGTGTCCTGACCAGGAATTGAACCCTGACCTCCTGGTTCAAAGGCCAGTGCTCAACCACTGAGCCATGCTGGCCGGGCTTAGCTGAATTCTTAATCGAACAATGGTACTCCCTCCTCAGTGGATAAGATAACATAGCGACCCAGAGGAGGTATTTGGGTGTGGAAAGTTTTGGGGGGTGCTATGGAATCTCTTTGATCAATCTCTTTCTGCATTTAAATAGAACGCATCTAGAATTTCTCAGATATAAAAATTTACTACATATGTTTCCTAATCACTGGGTGAAGAATGGATTCACTGGGAACTGTCTAAAAACAGTTGCCCCCATTCAGAGATGCATAGTCAGCAACAAAATTCCCTCAGTTGAACTGCTGATTTTTAGAGTCTGACAGTTTATATTTTCACTGTTGTTAAAGAAAGCACTGAAAATGTTATTTCCTGCTACAGTCCTTCCTTCCTGTTCTAGATATGAGCAGGAGATGCTAGAAACCACTGTACGCGCATTATCTGTCTTCAACTCCCGCCAAGAAAGGAATGTTGTGCAAAGCTCATCTGGAGTTTGTCTGACTTTGATAATGTAGTGCAGAGCAGTTCTAAAAATAAAGACAGGGTTGTTGTGTCCATTAAGAACGGCCTGTTTCATCATTGTTGTTTTTCACTTGTGGCCTTGTGCCTTGTATGGCAGTTTCTGTTTTTCAGAACAAGCTAAGAAGAGCCATTCTGTGTCTTTGCCCTGGGAATGCGGGTGCACAGAGTCTGTGTTTCTGAGAAGAATGTTTGGCTCATAGAAGGAGCTTGTGTTCTGCAAGTGTCATGTCTGATACAGATAAGCAGTATCAGCATTCATAGAAATTGAGGCTTTACAAAATAAAGTCTTAGAATCTATACTGAAAAACAATACAGATTTCCCAAGAGCTTGGTACCTGTGTATGTGATAGTGAATAGAGTTTTCTCTGTCATCTGGTGAAGTTAAGGGGAGGACTCAAGATTATTAATAGTCTTATAATTCACTTCACATGTATGATTTAGTTCTATATCTTGGTCTTCTCTGTTTCCCTTTTAGATACTAGCTCGGTCATGCACTGAAATCCTGGAATTGCATCCCTCAAGTGTATGTGTGGGGGGTAAGTGGTTAGAATTTAAAAATACCATGTAAGAAAATGTATTTTTTTCCCTAGTTAAAATATATGATTTGAAACGCATGTTGGAAAGAGAATAGCAAAATTAACTTTTTTGGCATCTTTGTCTGTAAGAATTTTTAAATAATTCCTTGAAATATTTCTATTTTAAATTCAAATTTTTAAGACTGGAGTGTTATTTTAAATAATGAACATATTGTGTGACAGGCTTTTAGAGTCTTCTGTATATTTAGTTCATGTTTGAGACCTTTCCTATGACAAGTAAAATAAAATATGAAATTTTGTCTTTTATCTGATTATACAGTCACGGATCTGTAGAGTTTGAGCTCCATGCTTTGATAGCCAGGCCAAGGGCCAGCATCCGCCAGCTCAGGGCACATAACGAAGTGACTTCGGGCTTGATGGCAGGAAGGAAGCAGGTGGCTTCTTTAGTTGGTGCTAAGTACAAACTCAGATTTTAACACATCAAAGCTTTCTTGCCCAGAGCATGAGTCTCTTTGGCCTTTTCTATTTCTCATTCATGTCTGGCCTGGAGTTCATTTTAGCCTGACTTTACTTAGAAAAGGAAAAAGTAATTTGTCTGGTGGGGGAGGAAATGTGCTGTGAAGTTGACCATCGGTCTCCCAACTGCAGGACATGGTATTGAGTTCTGTACCTTCTAGTCTCCTTAGCTAATGATTACTGAGATGTTTAGGAGGAATAGTGCATTGGGCCATCCCAGCAGTTTCATAATTCCTGATTCACTGATGGGGAAACTGAGGCAGAGACAGGTTTCATATTTGCTATTAGTACTTGTCTTATTAGACCCCTTTGTCTGACTGACTCTAAAGCCCATGTTCTCTTTCTTCTGAGTCATATTTTAATTATCACCTGCATTTTATTTTAACTTATGAGTAAAATTCCTTTTATAACACACTTAATGGCCAGTGACATGGCAGTATTTTCTTTCATAACTATTTATTATGCATATGTTAGATTATGTATTAGATAGGAGGTGTCTGAGGGGATTGAGAGCCAAACACTATTAGAACAGTTATAATATATCATCTTGCAGCTAAGCAGCACACATTTATTTGCCAATCAAAATTTTAGATGTTAGTTTTTTCCCTAGCATGTTATTTCTCTCTCTAACATTAAGTGGCTGCTCCTGTTACATGCATAGAGTACAATAAGTTAACTTTCTTTAGTGACTGACCATAGATTATCTGTAGTCCAAAATACTTTACCTCCAGTGAGTTATAAATTTATATGCAACAAAAAATGAATGTAGGATTAGTAATGTGAAGAAGCTGTTAAAGAACTCCGTATGGCGTGTCATACACCGACGCAAGAAAACACAGCACATGACAGTTCTAAGAACCAAAGCGCAGGAATCATTAATGTTCTTTACATTCCCATACCTCAGTACCTGAAAACAGAGAAAAACAAAGAGGTTTTATTTCTTCTCATATTTTCCTAAGGAGGGAATTAGGGAAAGTTTGTATGGTATATAATATCTCCACTTTTCCCCTAAAGGGTCTAAGAAAGCAAGGAGAGTTGGAAATAGAGCCATGTCTTCTTTGTTATTAGTTGGCTGAATAGTGTGAAGAAATTCATTCTTTCTACCTTGATTTTTCAAATTATGCTTTTTTTTTGTAAAGCAGTGATGAAAATGTTTATTTTTCTTTTTACTTCCAGAGGAATTTCAAATCGTTTTGAATGGAAGAGGATTCAACTTGGGCAGTCGCAATGGCAGTGTTCTCTGCACTTACACAGCAAATGACACCTACACCAAGAGTAGGTCCCCATCACCTGCGTTGCTTTAATGCTGCTGAGCAAGTCAGCATCAGATGTTTTCCTCTTTTCCCAACTGCAACCAACAGTCCTATATTTTTTAACAAAGGAAAGGGAAATGAAGTCCCATGATAATAGAAATAGCGATAATTATTTCATTCTTTTTTAATGAAGGCAGTGTTTGCTCATAGCTTAAATGTTGGATGCCATTCTGAGTAGCCTCATTACACAGACGATGGTCTTGTGGCTGAAAGAGTCAAAGAGCTTGCCTGTGTGACACAGTCAGTAATGCGCAAAGATGAGCGTGAAACCCAGTTTTCCTGTTTGCACTCTGTAGTGACTACACCAACTGCCTGACTTAACTGCTTCTTTTTCTAGATTTATTTCTTATCACTCCTTTTTAAAAAATATATATATTTTATTAATTTTTTACAGAGAGGAAGGGAGAGAGATAGGGAGTTAGAAACATCAATGCGTGAGAAACATTGATCAGCTGCCTCTTGCACACCCTCTACTGGGGATGTGCCCGCAACCAATGTACATGCCCTTGACCTAACCTGGGACCCTTGAGTCCGCAGACTGATGCTCTATCCACTGAGCCAAACCGATTAGGGCTATTTCTTATCATTCTTGCTTGAAAATCTAACTCACTTGGACTACTCTACTACTTATTATTCACTTGTTTTCTTTATCCAATTTCCCAGTAATTTTTCAATTAGGTTTTTGAGACAGGCTTTTTGTGTTATAGATATTTTATATCTCTAGTGCCCACCAGCATAGTGTTTATTGATTATTATCATATTTATGAAATTAGGTTTTATTTTTCCTAGCTTGGCTTTTAAAAAACCAGATGAGTATAACGTTTTTATCTTCATTCTGAGAAATACTCCACTTACATGATCTTAGTATTCTGAGCATTTTGGGTTTCTGTTAAGACATTTTTTCCTCATTGATGATTTTAATGTCTTCTAAAATTTATACTGTAAGGCATATGCTACAACTCTGAACTCTGGTAGAATTATTTCTTGAGAGGTTCGTGTGCAACTTTATCTGATGGTACTAAACATGTCAATTAGCATAGCTTTGGCTGCACACACAAGTAACTAACTGTTCAATATGTGTTTGTTGAATTAAAGTGATGATCTCAGCATGATAAATGTCATAATGAATTTCTTTCTTTTTTATTAAGATCATCATTTTGGTAAGGCAAGATAATAACATTTTTTAACAAATTCTCTTTGTAGTAGGTCCCAAAATTAAAGAGGACAAATGATTTTATTTTTATTCAGTAGTCTTCTGTACCTAAGCACTGGCTTTAACTCCTTTTGATTACATAGCTGAATTTATTTTACTATAAACATATTTTATATCTAGCTACATAAGATTAGTTTATTAAAGTAAGTATTCAAACAAATAATTAGAGAGAGATTGTATTTTCATCATTCCCATTCTAGGATTATCCATTTGATCATGTAATATGTGAATAATTATAATCTAGGTCATTCCTCACACATTATTACAATTATATGAGAAACTTAAGCATGCAGTTTTCTAAAATATAGGTTTTATATTATAGACACAACTGTTTTATTAAACTCTTGAAATAAATTCATTGTCTTTTGGACATTCATCTTCGTTTTCCCATCATTTCTAAATTCTGCTTTTAAATATATATACTATTTATTTTAAAAATCTAAGGTATTTGACCAATTGGGGGGTAGATGATAATTTTATAGGGTCTACAATGTATGTGAACTTAGTCTAAGTAAAAATGTCATGATTTATAATTTACTGATACAATTTATCAATGAAGTATATAACCTCTATTTTTCATTCCTATTTTCTTCTGCTCTTTCTTTAGATGACTGTCTGTTTTTTCATAATAGTATATCTAACATTCCATACGTGAATTCTGATTGTCTTTGCCCTTCATATTCTTAATAAAACTGATATTCATAAAACCCTTTACCAAGTCTATGGCGTTTTATTTTCCAGGTGTAAAGCCAGTAAGCGTGGAAGGTAATTCTGTACTTTGTCCTGCACCCAGTCTGAATAAAGTTGGAGAGTAAGTACTTAATTAAAAACATTTAAAAACATTTAAGCTACCAATTACTATGGAATGGTGACAGATATACATTGGTTATTTTATTGTATATTTTGTATAATTTGAACATGAAATAGTAAACCCTAAACAAACCACTCTGATTAGTACTTCACCTATACTCTTAGTTTAGTAAAGTCTGTTATATCTTATTTCTTAACTATTGATTTAAAAATTCTATAAATATTTATCTAGGTGGATTTCAGAACTATTGTTAGAGCCTTTAAAAAAGTCAGAGCCACAGCCATTATTTTGAACTTCAGAGTATTTAATTTACCCATGTGTGTGCATGCATGCGCGGGCGTACACACACACACACACACACACACACACACACACACACACAGTTTCAAAGTGAGATTTTGACTAATTGCTATAGTTTTTAAATATTAAGATTACAGATAAAAATGAAAATGGCTCAAGAAAGTACACCTCAGACTAGCTTTAATTTTTGCTTTAATTTTTTTCTCAGTCCTGTCAAACTCTATATTTTTATGTTCTTCAGTTAAAAGAAGGGATATTTAGTTTGGGAGAAGACCTTTATTTGAATCACCTACGCACAAGTAATTTTAAGTAATTTATTATTTCCACTTATGATTTTTTTATATCTTCTCTATTAAGAAGGAAATGATTGGAAACATTTCAAATATTCTCTAGCCCACTAGTAGTGGATACAATATGCTTATGATAATAAATAGGATACAGTTGTTTTTTTTAAGATCACTTTCAACAGATCTTGTATCTAGAGTAGAAGAAAGTGAAATATACAAGGCCCCAACACAACTTCTGGATTAGCGTTCAAATAATGAAGATTATATTTTTCTCTATGGAACCCAAGAGAATCATGTTAGTAGTGTGAAGTTTCTTGAGCACTTATCTCCTGTGGATGCTTAAATATTCAAAATATCTATTGAGCATCACTTTGGGTCACCTAAGTAAACTTAGGCAGTATCAGTTGTCTATTTTAAATTGATTGAAGGAGTGCAAGACTATCAGACTCTTTTTTTCTTTCTATAAAAATATTTATTTTCTGTGTCATGTAATATTCTAGTTTTATTGATAACATACTTATGGCTGTATCAGACTGTGTCTTGGAATTTGAAGCAGATACATTTTGCCTAGAGCCAGCTTAGCCCCAAGTGCACATTGAGACTCCATGACTTTCTGAGTAATCATACCTGTGTTAGCAGTGATACATGTATGGACTTGATATTTGCCTCTATTTTAACAAATCTGTAATTCCTAATTGATCCTCCTGATCATTCTCCTGCATCTGCTCCCATAGCTGTCTTTTCTGTCTGAGTCATTGGCAGCTCCACCTTTTTTTGTGGTTCAGGTCAGAAACCTTTGATTCAGTAAAGATTTCTCTTACGTGCAGGCCATAAAGACCCTCATTGGCTCTTATTTCAAAATATGTTCAGAATCCAATCCTTTCCCACTACCTCTACTGATACCATCCTAGACCAAGCTACTTTCACCTCTCGCTTGGCTTGTTAGTCTCTCCACTGGTTTTTCTGCTTCTGTTCTTGGCAGGAGTGCCCCTGTTAAAGCACTTAAAATCATCCACAATGAGCTCCCCATTCTCCTCACAGTGCAAGTCAAGACACTGCAATGTTTTACAAGGTCCTACAGGATCTGGCCTCTCCTATGTCTCAGACTTCATTGTCCTTTTGCCCTTTCTTTATGGTCACACTGGCCTCTGCTATTACTTAACCACGTCAGCTTACTCCCCTACGAGTACTTTTACACTTGCTGTTCCCTCAGCTTGAAATGCTCTTCCCCTCATGGTTCACTCTCTCACCTTCTTCGTCTTATTCAGAGGCCTTCTTCTTAGTAAGCTCTTCTTGGTCACCTCATGTAATTATACAGTCTTATTGTGTCTCCTTCTTGCTGCAGTGCTTTTGGTTTGCCTTGTTTCTCGTGGTATCTCTAGCACCTTACACATGCTTAACCTACAGTAGATTCACTAAATGTTTGTTACCTGAAGGATGAATACATTTTTATCCAATACTTTGATTTACTAGTTATATAAACAGTTAAAAGAGCGCATTTGGTTGCTGGGGGTAGGGCCTATATCAGGTCAGAGAGAAATGATCAGATTCCTATTTTGGAAGGAATGCCATTTAAGAAAGCAGAAACTTATCTTGGATTTTTTTGAATATTTATATCCATTTATTTGGGAGCTTGCTTTGCCTGTAAACTCACAACTGATAAGGCACATGGTTGCAAGATCATGGGGGCTGAGGGAGAGAGACCGATATGAGGATCCTGGTAAAGGACAAAGTGAGAAAACTTCCTGTTTCTTCCTCCCTCCCCTGACTCCAGGAGCAAAGAGCCACAGGTTTCAAAGTTCAGGTGCCTCCTCTTCACCCCCACCCTTGTTACCAAGCTTCTTTTAAAGAGCACATCTTTAAAAATTAAGTTCTTCTGTTTTTGTTTTGTGTATTTTTTTTATTATCATATGAGTCCAAAAAACAATGTTTGGGAATTCATTCTCAAGAATTTATGTAGAACAGGTGGCCTAGATTAAAGCCTTGGCAAGATTCTTGGCCAAGCCAAATCCAAAACCCAGCAGGTCATGCACAGAGGCAACAGTTCTGGTGAGAAATGATGAGTTACTCCTGTCGGGTACAGGATCCAGGAGTTGGTCAGGTTAGGAGCCAAGGGCTTTCCATCCTTGAAAGTACGAAGTGAGGTCTGTGCCAACTCAATACTGCTGCTCTAGGAAGCAACAACAGCTACAGATAATTGAAACACAGCACAGGAAAAAAACCCTGTTTATGTTTTATTGAGCAACAAGGAGCTCAGAATAGTCTGTTGTATTTATTTGCCTCTTGCCAAGCCCAGAGCTGCCTCGGGAGAGGATGCCTCCTGACCTTGTCCAGAGTGCCTCTTCTGCAAAGTGATAGGCTGTAGTGACTGGTGTTTCTTCTGTTCTTTTTTGTGGATGACCTACCTCTCCCATAAACCAAGGAAAAGAAGCAGACAAACTGCTTAGAATGTCTGTGTACAGTTCAAGTGCATAGTGATTTTTGAGATGCTTTTTGTGTTCAGACACACAGAGTTTACCATGTATGTCAGGTTTCCTCTTGGTTGCATGGCCTGACAATTAAGCTGGTTGCAGACAGATGATTAAATATGAACTGAGCACACTCTGTATGCCATGGATATGCTCTGGAGAAACTCTCATCCCCTGGACCAGTGGTTCTCAACCTTCTGGCCCTTTAAATACAGTTCCTCATGTTGTGATCCAACCATAAAATTATTTTCGTTGCTACTTCATAACTGTAATGTTGCTACTGTTATGAATCATAATGTAATATACCTGATAAGTGGGATGGTCTTAAGCGACCCCTGTGAAAAGGTCGTTCGACCCCCAAAGGGGTCACAACCCACAGGTTGAGAACCGCTGCTCTGGACAGTACAGGGCCCTTGACTCACCTGAACCAGTGACCATCAGTACATTTTCTAATCTGTGCTTTCTGTGTGGGAATCCCTTCTCCCTCCTGGTAGGAGAATGGATGCACTACCACAGATATTAGCCAGTGTGCCCTCTGAATGTTTTTCAATTTGTTATTTGCCGAGAATAACTGAGGGATAATGATATTTTATCTTTTAATTCTAAGAGGAAAATTAAGTTTGGGGTTTCTTTCTTGTGTTGTGTTTCTATTACCTTGGATTTTTAATAGTAGTGTCTACTTAAGGAAGACTCCTTACTTTCTTCTCCAAAGTAATTATAAAATACAATATGTCTGGTCTGTCCCAAATACTGAATGTGCTTTCTTTAGAATTTGCCTTTGGGCATAGTCTCCTTTGGAAGAGACTACCATAGAGACTGCTGATAGTCTTTAGTGACTTGTAGATAGACTACATTCAGAGGATGTGATTTTTAAGGATCATATAGAATATAATAAATATCAGACATGACAGGCCGTCCTCTGTTTGGTTTGTGACACTAATATTTCACCTACAAGCAAACTGAGATTGTTTTGGGAAGAAGCTTAGTCTAAAATAATTACTTTTGATTTTTTTCTTTTTTGAAATAAAGTACATGATGCCACTGAGGCAAAACTTGAGAAGATTTTATTTGTTAGTGTATTAGGTATTTAGGGACATCATTATTTTTTCTACTAAGTATGTTGCAAGTAATTTGGAGCTTTCTTTTGCCTTGATTTTTCTTCAGATGCATTTGTAGCTCTCTTCTGAGATTGGATTAAAATCAACACAGCCAAAACACTTTAGCATCGTAAGGTGACGGATGCTTAATATGCTTGCTTAATTATCTTTTGGCTAAGGTTTCAAACCCATTAAATAGCTAGTTAGTCTATATTTCAAATGAACACATCTGGCCCAGCAACGAATGAAGGTTTTTCCTGTGTGAGAGTGACAGATGTGATGATGGTTCCCCCTGTTCCCTCACTTAAATAATTAACAACAGGCTGGTAAAGTAACCTTAGACAGAAAGTCTCAAAGCCAGATGTGTCGTCTTAGAGCTGAATCCATGGGCATGTGCCTCATCTCATTAGCCTCCTCTAACAGTTCCTTTCTCATCTTTATGTTATATTCCCTGAATTACATTTGTTTGAGGATTATTTCTTGAAAACCCAGGGCTCATGAATTTTGGGTTGAAAGAGGGTTAACATGGAATTGTTGACTTGGAGATGAGAACGAAGGATGTAGCAGAGTTGCTAGGACATAGATTTGCATTCGGAAATTGATATGGAGTAAACAGAAGTTAAAACCACCTGGGCAAAGCTTATGCATGTACATCATCAGTTAGCCTTGTTGAATTGGTTCTTTGATGTACTTTCTTTGAGAAAAATCTTTTATTAAATTTCTTTATTTGATAGAGATTTTTAGACTGAGTTGAACAAGTTCTTTTTTTCTCTTTTATTTTTTTAATTGTCTTTAGTATTACAAAATAGTGGTATATATGTCTCCTTTTTTTCCCCCAATTGACCTTCCTCCAGCCTCCCCTACCTTCCCCACCTCAGCACATGCCCTCACCCCCCTCCCATATCTTGCATCCATTGGTTATGCTTATATGCATGCATACAAGTACTTCAGTTGATCTCTTACCTCCCTCTGCCTCCCAATCTTCCCCAGCCTTGCTGCTGTAGTTTGACAGTCTGTTCGATGCTGCTCTGCCTCTGTATCTATTTTTGTTCATCAGTTTATAATGTTCTTTATAATCCATAAATGAATGAGATCATGTACTTTTCCTTCTCTGACTGGCTTATTTCACTTAGCATAATGCTCTTCAGTTCCATCCATGCTGTTGCAAATGGTAAGAATTCCTTCTTTTTTATAGCAGCATAACAAACTGAACAAATTCTTAATATTTCAACAGAAGGTATGTAAAGGTGGTAGTAGTGAGGTTGTTCTTTTCAATTTCTTTCATTGGTGACAGTTTAATTTTAAAATGTCACATGATTAAACAGCTTGTCTTACGAAGAAATCACTGTAGATAGTTTAGAAGCTTTTTCTCTGCCAATGGTTCATTTGCACAAAAATGGGTTACGTTTGAATAGAAAGGTCTCTGTGAAGGCCTTTGAATCCTCCCCATTCCAGGGCAGGCGCCTCGTGTTGTACAGTGCAGGTGTTAGCTGTATTTTCAGGATGGGTTTTTTTCTCTGACCCTTGTTTAGTGAGACATCGGCAATAACACAGCTGCTCTGCAATAGTTGAGATCTCAAACCTGTAATTTGGCAAGAAGAACAGAGCAAATTGGGTAAATATACATAAACACATTGTGAAGAAAGAAAAACAGAACAGAATGAACTGGAGCCTTATCCTACAGTTTGTTTGATAGAGATTATTTAAGGAGGCATATGGTATAGTTAAATGTGCTTTCAGAAATGTTGGCCAAAATCTTCTGGCAAATATGAAATAAATATCTAAATCAGATGAAACTGATAGTATTAGTTCTCTTAAAAGGCAGTATGGGAAGACACTTGACAGAGTATTTTCAGTAAGAAGTGGAGGAATATCAGCGAGAGTGGAAAATTTTAATCGTCTGGTGCTGATGGGTCATTGAAATGAATGGTGTGGTAGACTTGGGATTAGAGCCTGAGTTGATAATAGAATCTTTTTTTAGTTTTCCTCCACATTGTTATGTTTCTAATATAATCCATTTTCCTGGAATAAATTGATTAATTTCATTACTCTTTCTTGGTTGGACAAATTCTGCCTTTAACATAGCTTCTTGCCTGAACACTTCTTTTCAATATACCTATGTATGTACATCTATACAGTCTGTCATTCCATTTTCTTGATAGGTGGTGATACAGTCACAACTCAATTCTGTTTTCTCTGATAAATGAGAGTTTTTTTAGTTATTTTTATCATGGATACTAGGACGTTCTTTATGTCTTTATTTTGGATATAAACATTGCTGTGTCAAGGTTGAGGACACTCTCTGTTTCTCTATTTCGGTACCTGCCCTTCAGTGGTGGCACTTTTATCTTTTCTTTCACATGGTGTATTGCTTTCTGATTACATATAAAAATGTGATAAGTTTACCTAATCTGTATTTTATTTCTATTTTAAATCTTATGTTCCATTCTGGAAATTGTCTTTTAAGAGGGGTTAACAATTAATTTAAGCCAATCTATGGTGGCCAACAAGATGTTGCCAAGTATGGAAACATTAAATAGGATAGACTTTAAAATTCTGGCAAAGTTGGATTCAGGAATGACACATCAGCTCTGTGCAAACATCAGGTCTGGTCTGTCGTGTAAGGGATAGATTTGACTTGTTCTTGATTGCCCCAAGTAAAGGAGAAAGGAAGAGTGGAAGGTAAAAGGAGGCACATTTCAGTTCAATATTGGGAGATCTTTCCAGCAGTTGGAATTATTTAGAGAGTTTTTGGTATCTAAAAGTGTTCAAAGATGGACAGCTATGTAATGAGGTAGGAAATATCCTTAAATATGCATGTAAAACCTCTTATTACCTGCTTCTAAGTTTTATATTATTGAAGCTTTTGCTATTACTAAGGCACTTGACATTTTTAGATGAAAAGCACTAAAAATTGAGTGATTATTTCTAAGTGCTTTTTTTGCATTTTTCTAAAATAGTCAAATAAGTAAAAAAGAAGTTTTCAGTGTTAGACTGAAAACACTTACTATACAGCTGTTATGTGCTGTACATGTCTGAATATAGCTTTCTTTTTCTTCTGAAATATAGCAATCTTCCTGACTGTAATCTTTGTTTTAGTTATATATATATTTTGAGATATCTCAAAAATAAATTACTTTAAGAATCTTTTAACCATATTGAAGAAAATATTTTAGACAAAACATTAATTTATATAAATTCATAACTATAAGTGACTTCTTCAAAGTATTCACAAATATGAAACTTCATTTTTCAATTTGTAATCTTTATTATGCATAAAGCTAACTTTTAAAAAGCTCTGCAGAGTATTTAATAGTAGCATTTAATTTCAAAATACCTTAAGTCACTTTAATTTTAATAACTTTCTGAGTAGTTGCCAGTGTAATTTTCAGTATGTGCAAATTGGAGGCAAATTATTTATTAGGTCCAGCAAATGTCTTTCACAATTTTATTTAATTTTTCACCTTTTTAAATGGATCATAAAACAACAGTCTTTTATTGGATATGCATAAAGTCAGTAGCAAATGAATACCTTGCAGATAGGTTACTATAGGTTGAAATGTCAATCATATTTCATGGAGTATGAAATTTCTCATATCAGAGTAGCTCTGACATATGGCACTGAACTATTCCTCTGTTTTGGAATTGTCATACATCTTTAAAAATTAAATAAAGGCACTTTGACCACTAGGCCTTCTTAACTTTTATTTAATTAATTATATATCACAATACTATTTAATATTTTCTCAAATGAAATAAACTTAGTTTTATCACAATTAATTGAGTACCAATTGATGTTAAAATGCACCTCAAACAATCTTTTTGTTATGTTAGATTGTTTGGGCTTCTTCTATCCATCTATTTGGGGAAAAAATTTTAAAATATGGAGCAAAGAGTGGACGCAATTCTAAACAATGTAGAACCAATTTATAGAAAAGGAATTTGAAAGAGCTGTTAGTTCTCAGCCTTATCTTCCCAGACCACCATGTGTTATCTGTACGATGGGCCGGCCAGTCCCGTCTCAGAAGGTTTATCCTTGTATTTCATGACTTCACTTTCTCACCTTCCTGGCTGTTTCTTCTCAAATGTCACCTAAGGCTCTTTTTCTTGCAGTCCTTTAACTCTCAGTTTCCACCATGATTGCATTTCTGACCCACAAACACATCTTCTCTGCTTCCTTTTCTTGCTGTTGAGCTTCAGGTCTCCAGAGAAGATCTTTTCTTTAGTGGAAAACCCACTATTTAAATGTCCGCTATCCAGATGTCTACTAACTCACTTAGATTTCCCATAGTCACCTTACTCTTGAAGTTCCCTAGTTAACCACTTGTATTTCTGTTCAAACCTGCTTCTTTTCCTATGTTTTCTGTGTAAGTTTATCCACCCACTTGTGCAAGATGGAACCTATGAAGTCATCTTTATTTTTTCTTCCTCACCTACAACCAATAAATGTCCAAGTCTGTTTTATTCTAAGTCCTAAGTATCTCTCAGTTTTCATTTTCACACCACCCTCATTGCCACTATTTTCAGTTCTACTTTGATTCTTACATGAAACACAGTAAGATACTCTTAACTGGTCTTTCTACTGTAGAATTTACTCTTCCAACCCATGTTCTATACTGCAACAAGTATGGTGTTTATAAAACACAATTTTGACCATATTTCTACCTAATTTAAAAACTCTTAAGACTACTTCCAAATGTTTAAAGATGGCACCCTGGATTCCCCTCTACCCCCCTTTTTGCCTGAAGGCGTATATTCTCACTTTCACACTCTGGGTTGCTGTATATTTAATGGCTTTCTGTTCCTTAACTGGCTTTGCCTTTCTTGCCTTCCAGCCTGTCAAATAGTGCTCCATCTTTCTGAATCCCCTTCTAATCTCTTTTCCTAACTTCTGATGGTTCTTTAGGATTCATCTTAGAGGTGAATTCCTGCAGGAAACCTTTGCTGATGCCCATGGCAAGGCTGAATCAGTTGTCTCCCACCTTGTTCTCGGAACCCCTGTGTATATATCTATTTTAGTTACTATCACACTCATATTGTAATTGCTTATATGACTTCCTTTCAATTACATTGGAATGCTGTATGTGTGTGTGTGTGTGTGTGTGGTTTTATTGGTTACTGCACCCCTACTACCAAGCACAGCCTAGGTTGGCCTATTGCAGGCAATTTATGAATATATAGTTAATTAACTAGTAATAGAATGATTGAGTGATTGATTAAATAAGCTTATTGGAAAATATTCATAAGCTAATTGGGAATGCAGTTTTAGGTTTAAAACACAGCGCAACATTGCTACTTTTGCCCCACCTTGTATATAATTAAATAAAAATGACATAGTTTTCATATATTTTTATTTGTAATAAAAGCTCTATAAATGAGAGTATGGGTATACTGTCATGATTATATAGAAGTTATATAGCAGTAGGGATGAGAAATCCATATATACCAACAGAAGTAATATGGAAAGTCACAGAAAACATTAAACACATATACTGGAGCCTTGGGGTAAAGAAAATCAAGTTCTTGAGTTTGGTTAGAGGATAAGATGGTTTAATTGCCCTAACCGGTTTGGCTCAGTGGATAGAGCATTGGCCTGCGGACTCAAGGGTCCCAAGTTCGATTCCGGTCAAGGGCATGTACCTTGGTTGTGGGCACATTCTCAGTAGGAGGCTGTGCAGGAGGCAGCTTATCTATGTTTCTAACTCTCTATCCCTTTCCCTTCTTCTCTGTAAAAAATCAATAATATATATATATATATCTTTTTAAAAAAGATGGTTTTATCAATGTGTGTTAGCAAATGAGTAGCATAGTTTTGCACAAAGGTCTTTTCCCAGCAAATGTGTGTGTGTGTGTGTGTGTGTCTGTGTGTTCACAAATAAATATCTCAGCATGTAGTAAATGTTATTATAGTTACATATGAGAAATATGTGAATATAGTGAAAAATTAAAGGAGTGATACTAAGGCCTTGTCTGTGAGAGAGATTTAAACGTAAAACCCTAAAATATTTACCGAGGATTAAGGTAGTATGTGGTAGAAGTGACTACAGAGTCAGAGAAGTCCAATATTTGGGCAAGTTACCTTTTAAACTTCAGGTGACTTATTTGGAGAATTGAGATAATACCATTTCCTACCTCATTGGCTTACTGTGAGAATTAAATGAGAAGTTAAATTTAATATGGCTTATAGTTAGGAATTGATAAATGTCACAATTATTAATTATTAATACTGCTGTTGACAGAAATGCTTTGCTCAGGAAGGTGAGGATTCTGTTTTTTCAATTGGGTTACATGTTCAAAGATTCATGAGGTAGCTTTCCATGTTTGAAGAGTCTTTTTTATTTAACTCTCATCCAAGGATATGCTTATTTGACAGCAGCCACATTATACTAGACTGAGATTTGGAGGATAATGTGCAGTTATTTTGGTTGCCTATAAGATCTCATCAGCATGCATTTCTACCATAGGAAAGAGTGAACTTTCTTGTAAAACAAAAACTATTCTACTGATCACTTGAAAACTGAATCAATATGATTACATGGAATAATCATACATTATTATAAATCAAATAATCTTCCCCCAAACTAAAACCATGTCATGTCACATGCTTCCTGGTACATGCTTTAAAGTAGAGGAATTAAGAACTAGGAAAGATTATTTTTGGATTCAATTGTGCTTAGTCTTCAACAAAATAAAACATGACATTCCATTTTTGCAGAATAAGCAATTAGGTTTAAGTTTTCTTTTTTAAGTAAGCCACTTGGCATTCTATGTTGGAATAGTTCAGAAGTTCACTTAAGTTGATATAAACACCCTACGTTCTCATTCTTTTGTGGCTTTAACTAAGTTTCGTTTTAAGCACAAAATGTTTTGGAGAGAATATAGTTACAAGAAATATTATTAATAGGAGTATTCCTGAATTTTGAAGGAGAATTTTGAAGAAGTTTGCTAGTAGTCACTTTCCTGGTGGTTCTCTCTCTGTACAAATCCAAACGAAGTTCACATTGAGAAAAGAAACACATTAAGAACTTTTATTTCAGCCCAAACTGGTTTGGCTCCGTGGATAGAGCATCAACCTACGGACTGAAAGGTCCCAGGTTCGATTCTGGTCAAGGGCATGTACCTTGATTGCGGGCACATCCCCAGTAGGAGGTGTGCAGGAGGCAGCTGATTGATATTTCTCTCCCATCAATGTTTGTAACTCTCTAACCCTCTCCCTTCCTCTCTGTAAAAAAAATCAATAAAATATATTTTTAAAAAAAGAACTTTTATTTCATCAAGCATGTGTAGTATGATGGAAAGAGTTCAAAATTTGTTAGAGTCCTAGTTTTACCACTTTTGGCAAGGTAATGAACATTTTTTGGGCCTCATGTACCCTATCTGTAAACTGTGGAACTACTTCTTACTTGAAGAGTTATTGTAAGGATTAAACGAGATAATGTCTGTAAAATATCCATGATAGCATCTGACACATAGCAGGCACTAGACAATACCTCTCAGCTCTCCTCTCTAGCACCTTTATTGAAATTTTTGCCAGTACCTTACCTTGAGATTGTTTCTGTTTAATCCTAACTCTTCTTAACTCACTATTTGGCACTCAATTCAAGGTATAGAGAATAAATCTTTTAAATCTAGCAAAATTCTACTAATTCAGAGTAATAAAGGCATAGTTTCTGGCTATTACTTTTTGGAATTTAGAATATTTTATGAGGATTGGAGCATAGCACTTTATAGGAGCCAGATTAACAAAATGTTACCTAGTATATTTGCTTTAATGACTCTTGTGATGATAGTAATGTTTACAAATACTGAAAATAAACTAAATGGGAATTAAAGATATTTTTCTCTTTTAGATTTTTTGGACCTAAAAAAAAAACTCATCATTTTTACAGATTAAGGAATTTATTTTCTAATTTATTTAAACTACAGTCGTTTCTCCTTATCCATGGGGATTATATTCCAAGATTCCCAGTGGATGTCTGAAACCAGAGATAGTACCAAAACCTATATATAATCTGTTTTTCCTGTGTATACATACCTTTCACTTAAAGGGAGCGCTTTACCACTTCTCTTTTGGCATATCTGAAACACTGCTTTTGCATTTTGGGGTCATTATTCTATAAAGTAAGGGTTACTTGAACACAAGCACTGAGATGCGTTCATAGTCAATTTGAGAATGGAGAGGGTTACATGGCTAAAGGGAGAGCATTTACAGCATGGATAAGCTGGGCAAAGGGGTGACAGGACAGGAGGGTGAGAAATGCATCCTGCTACTCAAAACAACATACAATTTAAAATGTATCAATTTTTTAATTTTATTCCTGGAATTCTCCATTTAATATTTTCAGACCACAGTTGACTATAGACTTATCTAAGTAAAGATTCAGATAAGGAGATGATTATTTTTAAAAATGACAGGAATTTCTGAATGTTTCTGCTTATGTTAATACTTTTAGGAACAATTAGGTCACTTACAGAATTTGCCTCTGGCTAGTCCAGTAGGAACTGGAACTAAGAAAGATAAAAGCTGGAATAGCTGATCAAAAGCTTGGATTTTTTAAGTAGACTTTCTGGTCAGTTTTGAATTATGTAAGGAAATAAAAATATCCCACAATATTCTAGTTTTAAATTTATTTTTAATTTTTGTTTCTTCATTTTATTTCAGAACTCTTGATGTTTCAGTGAGCTTTAACGGAGGAAAATCTGTTATCTCGAGCTCATTAGTAGTCACAGCCACAGAATGTGTAAGTACAAAGTTTGCATAAAGTTGCCTTTTAAAAATAGTTCCATCCAGAAGTAAATTCCGGGTCCTCAGTGTTGAGCACACTATAGTAAAGAAGGAATATGTAATAAATGAGATCATTACAAGGAAAAATTTGTATAGAGTTTAAGTTATTTTTTCCCCTGTGGCTGCGTTTAAAGGGAATTTTCAGATAGTATACATTTTATTTTGATATTTATAAAATTCAAGTCATATTTAAAATAAAAACAAGCTATGGGAATGATTTCCAAATGCAGCATTTCTTCTTGAAATATTAAACACATGAACAGAATGCTTTTTTGTAATGAAGGTTGCATTACAGCATCTATAACATTTATCCTGTTTTCGAAATTATTTGTGCATCTTAATGAATGAGCTATTATTTTACCCATTTAACTGTTGGTGCTTCCTCATATGAGTAAGGAATTTGATTTTGACAGCTTGATAATATCTCAGTTTGAAGCTATATTTTAGTTGAGATGTTGATTTATAGTACCTAAGATGCAATGTTTTGAAATGTAAGCTCCCTTGATAAGATAGTGTTTTCTTTGTAGTTAATTTTTTGGGTTTGTGGAAAATTTTGGTATTAGATTGTTGTACCTAAAAACTGAACACAAAAATGGACTGATCACATGACTATTATTTTTATAAGTATATTTTCTTTCTAAAATATGTAAATTAAAGCAAAAGGAAAAACAAGCATGCATATGGGCCCTTGATAGCTATGAAAGTCTCTGGATAGCTCTATCAGTACCTGTTTCTATTTTGAAAATAGCAAGTTTTATTCTCCTTTTTACCTATCATTCATGTTGTAATTTGTAGGTTTGGTGGATGTTGCAATCTGTAAGTTTTCTGGTCCCGCCGGATGTGGTTGAGATTACAAACACTTGTGGTATAGCTCACTGTTAAGCTCACTGAAATGATATTCTTTCTCCATCCTTCTTCCTATCCTGCACCTCCAGCCCTCTTTTTTCACCTCTTTTCTACACAAGCAGGAAAACAAATCTTTTCTGTATCCTGTAACCATGCATGATTGCAGTGTGCATGGATGCTGAGGCTAAATGACGCATCTGGAATTTATAATTTAGATGCCTTAAGGCAGTCTTTCTACATCTTGCTAGTTCTCAGGAAAACATGTGACTTAAAGTGATTTAAGAGTGAGGTGAAAAAAAGAGTGAAGTGGTTTCAGAAAAAGGGACATCGGTTGTATTACAGATGGAGAATGAAGGGACAAGCTGTAATATTAAATAAAGGATCCAAGCAATTTTTATGGAAAACAGGGTTGAGAAAATACTTAAGGAAGGTGAAGGAGGGAGCCCTGACAGTCAGTCAAGGAAGTGTTTCATGCAGAGGGAGCAGCTAGAACAAAGCCTGCGGTGGAACTGGGTCTGGCAAGTTAAAGAAGAGCATGGTGGTTAGTTTTCTGGAGGGGAGGCAGTTGGGAATAGGCGTCTTGAGATGAGTAGGAGGCAGTGGAGGGAAGGAGGCAGGTTTTGTAAGTCCTTGTAAAGATTTTGAGTTTTTCTTCTGAGTGAAACAGGGAGCCTTGAAAGGCGACTTGTTATGACAATGTTTTAAAAGGATCATTCCAGAACTCACGTAAAAATATACTTTGCAGGGAGGGTCCAAAGTGGAAACATGGAGACCAATTCTGTGGCTGTTTCCATAATTTACTTCTAGGCAAAAGGAGTGTGGCTCCGCTATGGAGATGGCAATGGGGATGGCGAGAAGTTGTTGGATTGAATTTAAGTATATTTGTAAAGGTGGTTCCCATGGAATGGATGCCTAGGCAGATTAGATGTGGGTGTGAGAGAAAGACATTAAGAAGAGTTTCAAGCTTTTTCACCTGAGTAACTAAGGTGAGTTGAGTAATTTTTGGAAGAGGACAGTTGGTAATATTGTGCAAAATACCCAGGAATTGTATTTAATTGATATCCAGTCTTTCTGGCATATTCAGATGTGATAATTAGGTGAGATGCACTTAGTGGTGTTACTTTGGGTTTTACATGCACTTGAAAACGAAGCAGAAGAAATCACCATTACTTTAGCAAAGATTAGTTCTTGTGGCAACCCCACAAATACAGAAGCTTCTCTCTGCGCTCCAAGAACATCCGGGCTTACTCCTGTTAAGGCACTTATGTCACTGAACTGTCATTTCCTGTTTACGTCTGGCCTTTCTCAGCGGTCTTCAGGTGTTGATGGCAGGGTTTGTGCCTTGCTTGTAGCCCCCTCCCTTGCAAGGACTCATTCTCCAAAATTACTATTTGTTCAAAGAGTGAATGAAAGTAGCCGTATATCTAGTTTAAATGTGGGAAATCTAAAGTTTAGATGGAAGAGATTTAAGATTACAGCCCGAGGAGGGTATTTGGGTAGGCATTTCTCTTCTATCTCAGAAGGTCTCCTAAATGTGTCTGTTTGAAAAAATATGGTTAAAGGTGTCTTCCCTTCCTCTCCCCCCTCCCCATCTTCTTTGGAACCACTGCTCTTCTTTTGAATCATTTGTAATAATAATACCAAGAGTGAGTTTTCTGAGCATGTATTAAATGCAAACACTGCTCAGCACTCTATATGAGTTAATCTCTTTATGACTTTGTGATACTCAAAAGTCAAGAAGAGGCTATTGGTTATTACTTTAATTTTACAGATGAGAAAACTGAGGAACAGAGAGCCACCTTCAACTGTTATGCACATTTGCGTAAACATGTTAGAAGGTGCTTTTTCTGTTAGGTGGACCCAACCCTTAGCAGGGGCACATGGTTTGATGCATAGAATATGTGCTGATTTCAGTTCCCATTGTGCCAAGAGAGGGTGAAATTGGAACCTAGAGGCCCTGGAGGTTAAGTTACTTGTTCAGTTTCCCAATTGACTAAAGGCTAGAAGTGAGACTTGAACCCAAGTCTGCCTTCTTCTCAGGCTGAACACCTGCACAACCGGCCATTTGTAGCCAGGTCCCAAATGGATTTTTATAAAACAGGTTGGTAATTGTGTGTGTGTGCAGGTGTGTGTATGCATGTGTGTGTGTAAAAAGTCAGGTAGTTGGCATTTCAGGCTTTGGGGCTGTACTGTTTTGTCACTTCTACTCAACTCTGCCATGTTATGCAAAAGCAGCTATAGACTTCTATAAACAAATGGGTACTGCTGTGTTCAACACAAATATGCACATTGATTTTTTTCAGCTATCTAATCATGTAAAAAAATTCTTAGTTTGTCAGAGATCTTATGAAATAGATGAGTTGATTTGACCTTTGAGCCACAGTTTGCTAATTCCTAATATGGAATATTCCTAAAGAATCCAGTCAATGGAACTGTCACCTACTCAATGATTCCTCTCCTACCCCCAACTCTAAATTCATGGAAACAAAATTGTGGAGACCCATTCCTCCTTTTCTGTGTCTTATTTTTAACAAGGTTGCTGTGATTATTTTCTAAATAGATTAAAATATGCTATTCTTTGAATTTTGAAATCTTTGACTGATTCCTCTTTCCCATAGTTATTTTGGAAGTGTAGTAGTGACTCTGGTTTGTTTTTATATTTCTGTGATTCTCTTAGCTAGAATTTCAGTTATATTTGGCAAAGTTTTTGACTGTACATTCTAACTTGCTTTCAATGAGGTAAAGGAAATTAGATGCAGAGAAAGCTAAAAAACATAATGTATCCAGGATGACTAGAAAATCTATTTCTTCTACCCTAAGATCAAGTTCAATATTCTGATACAGCTCTCATAACCAGTAAAAGAGTTTTGGCCTCATGGCCTTGACCAACATCTGGGTACTAAGTTGCTGACTGGACTATTCAGTTAACCTATATACCCTACAGATCTGAAAATGCTACTTGTTCAAAAGTATAGTTAGACAGAATTGTTCTAACAAATGGCCAATTGTTCTAATAAATGCTCATTCAACAAATGACCTTCTGTAATCAAAGGAATTACTACTTTTTAGAAATTTGTGTTTCCTATCTCTTCTTCCGCTTTTTCAGGTGCTAGCAGGTCCCTCAAACTCTGTGCTTTAGCCAAAGTTGTTTTTTTCTTGTTTTTGCAAAAATCCATTAATTCTGCTCGCACTCTCTCGTTGGCTTTCTCATGATTCTTCAAGGAGGTCCTCTCAGGCCAGGTTAGCTCCCAGTTTCATATATTTCTATCGTAGTTTCCTCATATACTACTCATATTTGCAATGGTTTTTTCAAGGTCTATCTCTCCAACTAACCTGTGGGCTTCATGAACACTTGTCTAACTTTATACCTTTGGTACCTGTTTAACCATGTACCACTGAAACAGAAGCAGGCCCAACCGGAAGTGAGAAGCATTTAGTTCTGCGAAGGATATAAATCTGTGTTATCATATCTAGTTCCATTTGACTCCATGTCTTCAGTTTGCAGCATGTTATCTGCTCATAGGACTGAAGTCTATGTATTTGACCTCTCCTTAATTTGTTTATAAAATATGTGAACAATGAAATGATTTCCCTTTCATGATTGAAGTCTTTTATGCACTGATAGTGGCTCTGGGAAATCAAAACAAAGGAACTGGGAATGTCTGAATTTGTATACAGTTAACTGAGCTAATGTCTGGGATCAGCATCCACAGCTGGGTTTCATACATTTACAGCATGTCCAGGTTGTCTTAAATTCTGTGCTTCCTCTGACTTTAGTTCTATCATGCTTAGCTTAAATATGAAAAAAGAATAGGTCTGCAGGTCTTCAGAAAGTGTATATTTTTGTTTTAACTTAGGGTAGACAAATCTTTGGAATCAGTTGAGATAAAACTGTCATACTATATGTATATTGCATCTAGACATGCATAGTGTTTTGTCAAATGTTCCTAATAGGGACATTTATTTTTAGGAAAAATCAAGAATTTTAATTGCCTATCATACCCAGCCCATCTACTTCCGATTCTGTCAGCATCATTTTCTAAATTTCCTACTCATAACACATTCATAGAAAAAAACTAACCGCTAAACTTTTAGCTGGTCCATACCCTCTGGTTGCATATCCTTAATTCTGCACGCAAGGTTTGAATTCTAAGAAAGGAAGCCAGATGTTCAGAGAACCCTTTGAAAGCTGTATAGCACAGCCAAAGGATGAACAACTTCCGTGAGTGCTACAGCTAGTCCCTCGTGCAGGAGAGGTCTCATGCCAGACTCATACCACACCAGAGCAGTCACAGAGTATAAGGAGGTACCTTATACAAGCCCTTAGATTTGAAGGTGGGATCATGTATTTATACATTTTACAGCATTTCTTCCATAGGATACCCCAGTTTTTATGTATTTCTTTGACATTGTTTTTCTGTTTGCTTAGATTTTAAAGCTGAGCATAATCAAACCTGTGAAGAATTGCATGATTTTTCATGAATGTTTAGAATTCTATGTATAAAGATGTACTTTGAGTATTTTCCTAAGTAGCCTGATGTATATTTGAATGATTCTCTGTGGTTTTAAGAGAACCTCAATATTTGCTTGGAAAATTTCTATAATGTACTTATCTCCCCCCACCCCACCCCCCGCCACACACCTCTTTCTATGTGCAAGATGCTTATTTAGATATTTAGGATACATCAATGGCCAAATGTGGAACTTATATTTTCATTCTTCCTAATTCTAGATGAATAAGTTGCTAGATGCCTAGATGCCTTTTTATTTATTACTAGAGGCCTGGTGCATGAAATTCGTGCATGGGGAGGGGTTGTCCCTCAGCCTAGCCTGCACCCTCTCCAATCTGGGACACCTCAGAAGATGTCCCTCTTGCAATCAAGGACTCTGGCTCCTGACCACTCACCTGCCTCCCTGCCTGATTGTCCCTAATACTTTGCCTGCCAGCCTGCTCGCCCCCAACTGCCCCCCCTTGCCAGTCTCCTCACCCCCAACTGCCCCCCCACCAGCCCGCTCACCCCCAACTACCCTCCCTATCAGCCTGATCGCCCCCAACTGGCTCCCCCTGTTGG
>PVJC01021729.1:0-28016 GCA_004026665.1 Murina feae
TCTCCTATAATTGATACACTGTTCCTTTAAGCCGGCCTACACATGTAACAAAGCCTCTCTCTGCCTCACCTCCCAGAGTCTATACTGCAACAATGTTATACTTTTAGACTCAGGCTAGGTCTGCTGTTCCCTTCAGCTCCCGAGGATTCTATGATTGATACATTATTGAAACATGTTTCGGAGCCTGCCCGCCAAGGGCCGAAAACAGTATCGCTTTCGCTCCTGCTGCAACGGACGCTGCCTAAACGTTTCCTCAGGTCCGGGAGTGGCGGCCGCCATGTTGGCTGGGCTAATTTGCATACAGCCGCTCTGATTGGCTGGTGGGCGTGGCTTACCCTGTCTCGGAGAAACGGTTAATTTTAATATTTCGCTTTTATTAGTTTAGATATGTATGTATTTATTATAGCATATAACATATAAACATACATTAATGTTATAATGTATTTAGATTATAAAGTTATATATATTAAGCTTTATTTCAGTAGGACATTAATATTGTCTAAAAGTAGGGGGAAATCTCTATGCAGTTCTCTTCCTTTCAGAATTAAGCTCTCTTGCGTGATTTTGTTGCTCTTTCTATGTGGGGTATGCAGAGAATGGGAGGAGAGGAGAGAGGTAGAGAAGAGAGGAGCGAGCCCCACTGCTCAGATCTGCAATGTCCTGACAAGCTCCAGGCACCTAGGACATCCCCTGAGAGGTCCAGTGAACCGGACCAGGTGGGCAGGTGGAATTATCGGTTCATTTTTTATTGTGGGTGGCAACTAACCTGAAACAGTGAAACAAAGTGGATTCACTATAATTTCACATGGAAATTGTCCGAGTACCAGGACTGACCAGCACTTGCCAGGGAGGTGGCGGTTTACCATTAGCCCAAGGGGTTTGGCGGGAAGGGCTTGGATCTGTGACATCCTTCCAAAGAGCCTGGAGTGGAAATGAGGGGAGTGTTGAAAGGGGACCACTGAGCGCCTGTGGAGCCTGGCCTCACGCGGGGCTGTGGGGAGCTTAGGTGGGAGCATGTCACAAACCGTCAGTGCTCCCCAGCCGGCTAGGACTCTTGATATGCCCGTCATTAGGGTGCAGTCACACCAGCGCAGGACCAAGAAGATGCAGGCCTCGCAGAAACAGACCCTAGAATGCCTACTGCCCTCCTGAGTTAGGGGCCGATACATTCCTTCTTGTCTTTCAAATGCAGACAGTGACGGGCGACACCGAGGGAGGTGCACAGGCGCGGATGAAAATGAGGCACCTGTGCCCTGAAGTCGGGGCCCCTCTGCCCACCCCCCTTCACCTCCCTCTGCCCAGGCCCCTGGGAAGAGCCGGGACCTCCGGGATTGTGAGCACAAGAAAGCCTAACTTGGGAAGGAAAATCCCAACTTGAAGCAAACGCTCACAGACACCACCTGCCCTCTGAGGAGAAGGTAAGAGAAACGTTTACTGGGGCCCTTTCAGCCCAGCCAGGGAGGTGATTTCCCTCCTCTCCCTCCCTGCCTCCCTTCCCTCAGCCCATGCCATCAGTTTTCTTCTCATTCTGGAGGAAAAAAAAATCAATGTTTCTGAATTGCTGCCTCTTACTGTGGAGATGGCAAAACAAGGGCATCAAACAAGGCCATTGGGCAAAAAGGAACCAAATCCCAGTGAACTGTGATTTTTAAATTAAAAAAAAAAAGTACTATGTATTTTGTATTTTATTATATACTTCTTATTTTAACATTATTTTATTCTAGTTTTAAGGTAAACTTACAGGTTTAATTTATTGTAACATTGGCAGGTCCTTTCCTTTCCCCAGGCGACCATGTACCACTTGACCTGTGGGGAAGCGGGTGCTGGGCCTCCTGGGACTCCTCTTGCACCCACAGGCTCTGGGAACCTCTCTCGGACCCTCCGTGCCCCGTTCACCTCTAGAAAAGGAGCAGAATGACTCTCCTCCTCCCATCGGTGCGCCATGAGGTTCAGTGATTGCAAACGTGGGAAGTGCTCTGAAGGCCCCGGATTAAAGGAGTTACATGAGAAGAACAGATCATTCCAGAGTGGGCTTCTGCTCAGTTGTGGCCACCTGCACCTGCCCTCCCCCCCCCCCCCCCCCCCCCCCACTGTGTCCACAGGACTTGGAAGGAGTGCTGGGTGATGAGGTCTTCAGAAAGTCTCTAGGTGATCACTCGCCTTGCTTTTCTTAGCCTTTTTAGCAAACTCGTCTTCTACTCTGCTTTTCTCCTTCTTCGTGCAGCCGAAACCTCTCCCCCTTCATTGTCTCATCAGCAGAGGAGCCAGATGGTTGGAGATGGACTTTCTCGTCTCATGTTTTCTCTCTTCCTCTCACCCCTGCTTCCCCTTGGACACTGCTCCCCGCACCTCCCGTTTGCAACATGCCACACATTTGCACAACTTAAGACAAAGTTGACTCTGAGCCCTTGGCCGTAGAATTTGTTTCTGCCTCTCGGACTGGCGGCCCAAACCGCATACTGAATTGGCTCACTGGAACCCGGTCCATGCGGCCTGGGGTGCCGGTCACTGTCGTGGTGACGGCTCAGCGCCCCGCTGCCCCGGGAGGCTCTCCGCGCTCAGGGCTTCCCGGCGGCAGCAGCTCCCGTGTGGAATGTGGGAAAACGCCCAGGCAGCTGCCGGGCCAGCGTGAGCCAGCGGCCAAGAATGCCCCTCGCCCTGGCACAGCTGCACCCTCAACAGGTGCTGCCTGGCTGCTGGCTGCTCACGCATGTGTCACATCCTCTTTGGGTACATCTCTGACCAGAGCCAAACGCCCTGGCCAGTCCACAGGCCGCAGGGATGTGAGCACAGGATAGTCCTCAGGTGACTAAAAGCACCCAGAGCCACGTTTCCTCCACCTCCCGCCTCAGTGTGGGGCCAACTGACCGGCCCTGCCTGGCCTCCCAGGAAAGGAAGTGTCCCCAGAGAAGAGAACAGCTGCCCCTTCACTGGCTGGCTCTGCACAGGACACCCAGGCCCAGGCCGGCCTCACCCGAGAATTCTGTCAGGGCCCTGCTGTACTGCTCCCACCAACTGGAAGAGTCAGCGAGGGAAAGCGGGTCTGAGCCTGGGGATGTGACCCAACCAGGGCCCCTTGCCCCCTCCTTCCTGCCTTCCTGCCTTTCACCTGGTCCTCCCAGCCCACCATTTCCTCTCCCCCCCACCCCTGCTGGCCTCTAATTCCATGTAACCTGCCCTCCCTTCAGGGACAGTTAGTTACCTTGATGTGTGTGTGTGCGCGCGTGTGTGTGTGCGCGCGCCTCCTCAGCAAGATAAGAAAAGGGATCCCCCCAACAGTGGTATACTCATCCCTGCAGAAATGAAAACTAAATCAGAAAAACATCCCCTGTTAAATGTGTGTGTGTGTGTGTGTGTGTGTGTGTAAAATCTCCTATCCCAATCTTACATAATCTTATATAATAAAAGGCTAATATGTAAATTGTCCCCTCAACAGGGAGTTCAACTGGGAGTTCAACCAGAGGGTGGGACCGGCCAACTACCCTTGGCCTCTCCCCCTGCTAGCCCTGCCCCAGATTGCTCCCCCACTCCCAACACTGATTGGGGCCGGGGCCAGCCAGACCCCACCCATGCACAAATTCATGCACCAGGCATCTAGTATTTTATACTTTGGGAAGCAACTTATATTTGTGTCTTTCTTAGCTGTATTTGCTTTATGTTATCACCTATATTTTACGTCATTATTTTTTTTTTTTTACTGTTTTTTATTTTATATTTTCCACTCACTGTAAATGGAGTTCCATGAACATTTAGTTCCATGATCAAGGAATGCTGGCATATTCTGAGCTGAATAAAGTTAAATGGTTTCCTCCCTGCAGACTTTTCGGGACTTTAACTTGATAAAGGGCATGGCAGACATCCATGAGAGAGAGGGATTTCCAAGCTTACTTAACCTCGAAGCCCCCTTTGTGAAGGAATATTTTGAGGAGCTGATATCACTGTGGCCAATGGGGCAAGAGACCTCAGCTCCTATCTTGAATTCTGTATAGCGACCAGCACAGGACCCTGGCAGCCCGACACTTAATAAAAACCAGCACCTCCCTTTACTTTGATCCCGAAGGACAGAGTCGAATCTTCCAGAACCTATGACTGCCCCAGTGCGAAGAGCTCAAGTCTTTGCTCAGGGGTGCTTCAGCTGGGATAATCAATCAAAAGATTCCCAAAGCTCACATGAACCGCCTCCCTGCCCCCATACAAAGCCACACTCCTCAGTTTGCCACCAGCAGTGCCAGCATCAGGGCAACCAAAGCCCAGAACAGTACAGATCCGGCCCTGGGCTGTGAGGAATCTTTTCATTACAACTCGGCCCTCCTCTGCCCACCTTCTTGGACCTGCTGTAACTTCTTTTGAGTTCCTCATTCATCAACTCTCACCCCCTGGGTCCCGGGGCCTCACTTTGGTGGTCCATGAGACAAGGACCTGGGATCTGGGCCCTAGTTCTGGAAGCCTCCAAACCCCCCTCCAGCCTGAACGTATGTCCTTGGCCAATTGTTTTTCTTCAAACCAGGGGAAGAGAGGAGTGGTCTCCAGGCTCCTGGGACTAGGGGCCGGGTGTAGGAGCCCTGTCAGGGCCAAGCCAAGGACAGCCAGGGTGTTTGAGACGCCGGGCAGGTCCCGCAGAGCCCCGCCAGCACGGACGCTCTGACAAACAGAGTGCCCTTGACAGAGGCACGTACAACAGCAACGCTGTTGATGGGGCATTAATGCCCATCATTTCCTCCTCCTTTTTCCCAGCACTGTCCCTATAGAGGGGTAGGAATTAGGCAAGAACCAGGCAGACAGTATCCTCTGGGCAACCATCAGGGCTGCTAAGAATCACAGCAAGCGTCTACAAGCCAACGCATGTTCCTTCCTCTCCCTGGGCATGTGCGCCCCATGGGACAGCAAGGGAAGCACCGCTCCTCTGAGTGACCTCGGTGCAGTCACCTAGCAGCGGGAAACCTCATTGTGTTTGTCTGCAATGTGAGCATAGTGGTCTCCTCCTGGCTTGTCTCATGGGGGCCTCCTGAGATTCACGGTGAGGAGAGGGGGCCTCAGAGATCTGAGGACTAGTCTCACTTCCATCGTCCCAAAGCTTTCCATCTTGCTGCTCAGCATCTCTTCCCCATGCAGATCAAATCCAGACTCCCTCTGTGCCGACACATGAGGGGAAGGAGACCCCATGGTTCCCCCTCCTCAGATTCCGATTCCAAAGCTACGTAGCGGGAGTCCCTGCACTGCCTAACCTGGGACACACTGCACCTCCGACCCCCTCCCTCGCCATGCGCCCCTCCCTCACCACTCGCCCTGTGTAACGATGCTGTGTGTCCTGTCACCGCTGCCAAACCCTTTCCTGAGAAGCTCTCCAAGGCTGTGGCAGAGAAAATGGTACCCTGACCCTATGGAGGTTTAACCCAAGGTGACCATTCTTCTCCCTTCCTAACTGGTGCATATGGATGAGAGGCAGGCCCAACACAGAAGGCAGGGTGGAGAAGAGGGCAGGATGGGCTTCTTTCTGCCTCTTCCTCACTCCCTCAGGCCCGTCTCCAGGACACGGCTTCCAGTTTCAGACACTCTGAAGCCAGCTGCCAGCGTTTTGCCCGGCATAACTCAGACGGAAGCTCAGGATTAGATATCATCCCCAGGACAGAAGAGTCCTCCAGAGCACCCGACCTGCTCAGCGCAAGGCTTCCTGGGCCTGGGCAGTGGCCTCTTATCCTCCAGATTGTAACTCGCAAAGCCTTCATCATCCCGATCTCAGACTTCCAGGTGTACAGACCAAGTTCCAGCCCTTCACACCCTCTCTCTGCAGAGATCTGACTGTGGTCACTGTTCCTTGGCCTGGCACTGCCTGCTCCCCTTCCCCAAAGTCCCAGCACAGGGGAGACTCCAGGAGAACCCCAACCTGAAAAGTCAGGGCACATTGTTCAAGGACAAGAGGGAAGGGGCTATAGAGAAGGGAAAAAGAGGAGAGGAGAGAAAGAAAAAAGAGAGAATGAACAAAGACCAGAAAGAGCCCTGACCGGTTGATCAGTGGTTAGAGCATCGGCCTGCGGACTGAAGGGTCCCAGGTTCGATTCCGGTCAAGGGCATGTACCTTGGTTGCAGGCACATCCCCAGTAGGAGGTGTGCAGGAGGCAGCTGATAGATGTTCCTCTCTCATCGGTGTTTCTAACTCTCTATCCCTCTCCCTTCCTCTCTGTAAAAAATCAATAAAATGTATTTTTTTAAAAAGACCAGAAAGAGAGGAATTTTAAGCCAGGAAGCCTTTAACAAAGAACTTTCTCTTCCCAAACACAGGGATGTGACTGGGGAAGGAAAGCCACCAAAGCGAGCACGTACGAGTCAATACAAATGGAGTTATTTTAGGACTCGGTGGAGAATGGACACTGGTGGTCTCCCCCTTCTTTCTGGTGGGTCGGCGTTCATCCCAGGGAGGAAAACTGGGCCATCACAGGGTTGGCCCTGCGGCCCGCCGAGGCGGCCAGCGTGGAACCGCGGTGGGCGGCCACACGGGCGGCGGCTCAGAGCTGCACCTTGAGGCGGGCGATCGAATGTGTGAGCAGCACTTTGATATCTGGCCATGAAAGGGCGAGCTCTCAAAGCCCCCATTCATGGACCCTCCGCACAGGAGCAGCAAACAGAAAAAAGCTGTTTCCCCGTCCGTCTAGAAAGGTAGGTTCCTGTTTATTAATCGAAGACCACATAAAGAATGCATGGTTACAAATGTTCTTTCTGAGGCCCGCAGAAGCTGGTGGTTGGATGTTAAATAAAAAATAAAAAAATAAAAATTCCATCCGGTGATTACCTGGGACAAAAAGCTGCCTCTGTGGCCCCCGTGTTAGTTTTAGAAGGAAAATTCTACTAAAGTACGGGGGGCCCATTCAGCAGGCCGGCCCTCATTTAGGGCGAGGCGGCTGTCCAGGGGGTCTGCTGAGAACAGGGCTGCTGCTGGGAGCTCTCAGGGGTGGGGTCAGCAGCAGCCGCAGCGGGCCACGACGTCCTTCCTCTGAGTTTGTAGCAGTGGGAACACCCAAGGGGATTTTTTTTAAAGGTCATTGGCAATCAGCTGCTCCCTGTGGAGATGGGGACCTTGGAGAGGAGGCAAGGCTGGCTCAGAGCAGGAGGGACCAGCCACCTGAGACCACGTTGCAACTCCCACCGACAGCAGGACAGACCGTGCAAAAGGAATTATAAGGAGCAAACTGGAGATAAGACCAAGGTTCCAGCTTCCCTTTGAGGCTTAATTAAAGCAAACTGCCCAGCCTTGCGCTGTGTTTGCTGCAGACATTCACTGCAGACGACCCTAACGTCGAACATCGAGGATAATCATCAGCAGGGAGCGAAGTGATTCCGGGGCAGGGGTGGGAGGTGGAGAGGAAGCGGGTCCAGGCTTCCAGAGCAGTAGAGAAAATCCAAGCTGTGATAATGAAATACATATTGCGCCTGGAGCCAGCGACATTCTTGCTCTCCCCAGATAAGGAGGCAAAGAGGCCGGCAGGAGAAATGGATTCGGGGCCATCGACATTCAATGTATTTATTTCTCCGGCAGATCTTAACTGATTTCTAGGTGAGGGGATCGAACAGGCCTGTCACCAAATCACAGAGTTGTCTCAAGTATGTGCAGAGGGGACCCCATCCGGCCCCTGGACCACCAGCGTGTTTTATGATTTCTTTACACTACAAATATTTGGCAGTGCTGAAATCACCCAATAAAATCCACCTGGGGCTTCATCTGCAGCGTGGAGGCGCTCCCCCAGTGTGTGCTGGAGCTCAGCCCAAAGGAACCGCTGCTCATCTTACTCTAACATCGCAGGAAAATGCGTCTCCTCCGACTCTGCCTACCACCGCCTGTGAGTGAAGCAGAGGTCTCCGCTTGGTGTGTGCGGTTGTTGCTTTTTCTGTTAACGTGCCGACTGTTGTTTCCATGCACACAGACGCCAACGTGGTCAGGATGAGTTGCCTGGGGGTGATAGCCAGGTGCTGTGAGCAGACTACCAGGCCGGTCCTGACCCTCCCCAGACAGAATGAGTCCAGGCCAGCCACCAGGAGGCCGAGCCTGCCACATTGAGCAGCATGGGATAGCCTCGTGGCATGAGTCAAAGGCCCATGACCCAGATCTCCCCCTCAAGCCCATCGGCACCTTCCTGTCTGGAGAAGAGGGTGGGGGAGAAGAGGTGTGTCTAAGACAGGGACGGCAGCCACGGCTCGAGGGTCTGCCTGAAGAGGAGCCATGTGGGATGAGCAAGACGAAGGAAGAGAAGCAGGAGGCAGCCACAGTCGTGACTCCCCGAGGTACCCAGGGACTGCGGGCAGGAGGGCACCATCGTCAGCGAGGCCGCTGTTTGTTTCTGGCCGCAGACTAAGATGGCAGCCCACGTGAAGACACTGACACACATCTGCATGCTCTTCCCTTCGGGTTAAAAGTTCTCGGAGAATACATGTGGGTTCCACTCACAGCCATGCAGCCTTCCTTGGAGAAGTTGGTACATCTGCCCTCTCCACAGAAGAGAAAAAAGAGGTGCAGAGAGAAGGAAGTACAGTGGGAGGACTGGAGGCAGATTCCTCAGGCTGGACCTCAAATTCTGTTATCGAGCACTGTCCAATGTCCCCAAGGGAGGGCCTTCCAGGAGGCCGGGGGTGGGGAGGCGGGGGGCGGTGATCTGGGCTGCTTGCTAAGCACCCGTCTCTAAAAGCCTCAATGTCAGAGGTTTGGGACTAAACCACAGGACTGGATGAGCAGTTTCCTCCATGAGCCCTCAAACTTCCAAAGTCTGGACAACATGACAAAGGAGGCAGTCCTGGCAGCGTCTACAGGACCATGCATTCCATCCTCACCCATCGGAGCCAGGCCTATGGACAGAACAGACTCCATGAACTCCAAGTCCCTCTTCCTAGGACAAACAGCTCACCCTGGGCCCCAAGGAGTGAAACATGGAAACCAGCCCTGCTCACCATCAGACAGAAACATCCCGAAAAGACACACGAAAACTAATGTTTCTCCAAAGGCCACACCATGCTGTAAAGCGACAAAGAACCAGCCATCGTTCAGGGATGGGCTTGCCGATGATGATGATGTCCCCAGCTCTGCTTCTTCCCTCCTGTCTCGGCGATTGCCGAGGGGCCCGGTTACATTCCCATAACGTGTTGGCATGAAATTCAGAGGAGACTGCCTTTGTCCCTGGTCCTCCTCCCTGGGACCCATGGCTCTCTGGGGGGTGTTCTCCCTTGCGGCAGCGAGTTAATAAACCTGACTTTGTCTGATGATTCTTGGTGGTGTTCTTGTTGGAGAGAGGCATGTGGGTGCAATAGCTGAGGCTGAGCCTTGCTTCTGACCACAGGGACCTCTGCACACCCAGCTCCCATCAGGGATGATACAAATTATTTGCTGACACCAGCAACTGGATTCCAAGAGAGATCACAGGCCCAACCCATGAGTGACTGACCGAAGTCCCAAAGCTTCTTCCCATTTCTCCTGGAAGCCACATGGCCTGTGAGCAGTCGGGGTTCCACAATGAGAGAAGAGGAGAGGGACACCCTGAGCTCTGAACTGCAGGAGTCGCCTTTGTCATATTGCTGCTATTTTTTATTTTTACATTGAAAATAGCCTTGTTGTTTTCTGATTTAAGAATAATAAATAGCACAAAACATTCAAACTCTAGGAAAATAAGGAAACTAAAACTAATTTGACATCCACTAACCTGCTAATCACTATTAACGTTTTGGTGATTCATTTTTATATCTCTACTAGTTGAGCTGGTGCATGAATTTGTGCACCCCTGGCCGAAGGTGGAATTGTGCAGCCCCGTGAGGAATTGGGCTCCCTCCTCTCTGGTTCCAGGGTGCGTCACCTGAGAACCACTGCTTCCAAGTCACTGCAACTCAGCAGCTTCTGCATTGAGCACCTGTCCCCTGGTGGTCAGTGCACATCTTATGTACTAGCCGGTCAGATGGTCAGATGGTCACTTAGCCATATATATATGCACACACACATACATATACACATATATACATACACTTTCTATATATATGGGAGGCCATACGTGCTGGTGTTTTATAGAGTGTGCACTTTTTTCTCTTTTTTGTCTTATGCCCCACCTCCCCATCTTCAACACTTCCCCTGCGGGAAACCCACACTCCTTAGTGTGTCCCCTCCCATGCTGATCTCTGCCTGCTTTCTCCACCCAGTGAGGGAGCTCGTTGAAAGCCCTGGTCCTATGAAGGCCTAGATTTTGACAATGGACCCTGGGGACAGACAAAGACAAAGGTCCACATGTGCAATGAAGGAATCTCGCATTGGAAGTCCAAAGACTCTAATCCATAGATGCTGGATGTGGTGCTATAAAGATTGTCAAAGTCAGTTGCTGGGCCATAACTGCATTCTACTCAAAACACACTGGCAGGACAAATGGGGCAGCCTCAGAGCATCCTTCTCCTCCTCCCAGAGCTACGTTGGTTAAGGGGAAGGGTTCTGTGTGAATTTCTACACACTCGTGGCTCCTTCAGGTGGTACTTCCAGTTGGTTCTCTGTGGGTGGCAGTAATTTGGGCAGGAAGGTACCCAACCAGGTCATTTCCTGCTTTCATGGCTCCACTCGCCCCACATAAACATCTTCCCAGTTGCAAAGCACTCAACCCTACTAAAGGGAGTGTTTCTTTGCTCCCCCACCCCCTTCCCAGCAGCTCCTTCCTTCCTTGTCCAGTTATTTAAGATCTTGGTTCTCTTGCCCTTCACCTGAATAGATTCACCGTGTTCTGCATTGAACCCCTCACGCCTGTGCACACATGCCTCTCGTCGCCATCTTGCACACCATCTTTAAGGCACCAAATAGGATAAATGGCCACTTGGTTGTGCTGCTACACACCCTAGCATGTGACAGAGATGGATGCCATTTTAATCAACCTATCTCACACTAACATGAATGAGATGGTAATCACTTATTTTTTTAAAAAAATTCATTGCATAAAAAAAGGAATATCCTATTTTGTGCTGAAAAAATATGACTTGTACCCAACATTTCAGGAGCATATTTATTGCATTAAACAGAGGGAGGCACATCTGGGTCCCTGTCTGTGTATTTCTGCAGCCGTGAGCCCGAGCCTCTGGTCTCTGGTCTTTTAAATCAGGACCAGGTTGCCTGCCACATACCTCTCTCCAGCCTGTCACTCACCAGTAGTGGGCCCTGGCAGGCCAGAGCTCCGCTGTAAAAACAGGTGCTGCAGAGTTCACCCAAAAGATTTTTTAAAAACCCAAAAACAAAAACTTTCCACTCAGGGCAGGCAAGCCTTACTTTTTCAAAGTGTTACTTAACAGAAGGCCTTGTAAAGCTCATAAAAGCCGGGAACATCTGGTAACCGGTGTCAGTTTTACACGTTCTCCAGCACAGGGTACATGCCTCTTGTTTCCACTGGTGTAACTCAAGGATGCTGGTGTGCCTCCGGGCACCCTGCCCATCCCAACTTTCATGGGGTGGGCTCGAGCCAAAAGGTCTGTCTCCACCTTCTACCAGCCCAGCAATAGACAACAGACAACCTCAGAGCCCAAATCCAGGAGGCCAAGGGTGGGGAGAGTGGACTAGGCTATGACAGGCACACACTGAGTGCTGGGAGCCTGGGGGAGGGGCACAGGCTAGGGTGCTACATGTGACTGGCAGGCTGACTTTCTTGGGGGTGCCTTAAAATACCATGAGAACCCATGGTTTTAATATTCATTCATTTATGTGAGAAGTTAAACATATCTCCTGTCGCCTGCCTGGGTTGTGTGCCAGGGTTTGGGGAGCAGTACTCGAAAACATTTAAAATCAACATGTCCAAAGTCATCTGGCAATGAGGTCCCTCAGTTGGCAAGTGAGGACCCCAAGGGGTCCACTGTGAGATTCTGACTTGGTTACCAGGAGGCTCCCTCCTCCCCAGCCTGCTTTCCTGTTGTGAGATTTACAACCCTAGGAATAGTCATTTTTTTAAAAAAATCAGAGGGACCATCTAAATGTTGGGTCTCTAAGGAAACACCCCAGAAAGCAAACCCGCACACACTCACATGTTCCTTTGGGATGCGGTGCATTTAGGGCTCAGGATTGTTCCACTCTCCAAATCTCAGAAGATGGGGAGCAGTGCAAGCACCCGGAACAAGATGTGGGCCCCGGGCCACACGCAGTCTGACCAGGTGTTCTAGGGCAGGTCCCTCCCTCAAGCCTCAGTGTCTTCATCTGAGAAATTGCTCTTTCTTTCTCACGGGATTGATATGAGAAGCAAAGAACTTCTGAATGTGGTCTACCAGACATTCCACAAGTGCTCCTTACAGCAACTCACATACACTTGCTGCCTCCTTTGTCTTTTCTATAGTTTCATAATAAACCCAGTCTGGCTAATGAATTCATGGAAAGTCTGCTGAGAGTTTCTGGGAAAGAAATTCTGCTGCTGACGAAATACGCTTGCGTCAGAGAAAAGAGCTCCCTGGTCTCCCTCCTTCCCTGGGTGTCCTCTCTTTGGGACGGGAGCCGCCGCAGCCGTTCCGTAATCATTAGACGACAAGCCCAAAAGTGAAAGGGGCATATGTGGAGGATGGCAAGGAGGAGGCATAGAAAGGGCCTGGATCCTTCACCATGTCACTGAACCAATGCCAACCTGCTTTTGGACTTCTTGGTATGTGAGAAGAAGAAGAAGAAGAAGAAGAAGAAGAAGAAGAAGAAGAAGAAGAAGAAGAAGAAGAAGAAGAAGAAGAAGAAGAAGAAGAAGAAGAAGAAGAAGAAGTAGAAGAAGAAGAAGAAGAAGTAAATCCTATTTATGTAAGCCACTGTTCTCATAGAACCTTGTATTTTTCTCTGATGAACTTGTCACAGTTGGAACTACTTTTAAATGTTTAATTATTAGTGTAATGATCTGTTTCATGTGTCCATTCCCAACTACATTTTAAGTTCTATGAGGGCAGGAGCCACATCTGCCTGGTTCACCATGGAATCCCCAGCTCTGAGGACAATGGCCAGCGTGTAGTTACATGCTCAGTAAATAGTGGTTGGTTCAATGAACAGCTCTTGTTCTGAACGGACAGACACTGGTTACCTCGATTCTTATTCCCAGGAGCCCTGATAGGCTGATCACTCAAATTAGTGCTTATGTTCTAGCAACACGGAGTGGCCTCTCTACCATTTTACTTCCAACACTAACTGGAGTCAAATTTTCCAGGTCAGTAGAGCTGCCTGCCTCATGGAGAATAGCGCCCAACACTGACCCGTTAGAGGACCTCAGTCAGTCTCAGTGGAACAGAATGTGCAGTCTCTGAGAACTGGGAGCTGTTTCCAACAAGACACATGAATTCTGCACTGGAAAGGCAATTTGAATCCTTTCTCCTGACAGTGAGCCTCAAGCCCAGCTTTGAGAAAACACCTCCATAAGTGATATTACCCCCATACAGTTTCCTGATTTTGTTTCAAAAAGATGGAAAGGTATTTTCTTCCTCCTTGCCTCTCTGGGGCTGTGTGTGACTACTTCTAGTCTCAGCTGCAACTAGCAACCCAAAAGCAGTCCCAGGAAAGAGAAGGAGAGAGGATCACATCAGTCACAGGGATCAGGAGTTTACAAAGTAGTTTCCCCTTGTTGGCTGCAAACAGAGTGGAGGGTGGTCTCTCCATCCATCGCCTGTCCCTCGTGCTCCCTGTGCGAAGGGGTGTGTAGTCCCTTCTCCCTCTGTTAAACGCCAATGCACAAACCCCTGGAAAAGGCCCATCAGCAGTCCGAAGACAGCCTCTCCCACAGAAGGTGGGAGGATCTGAGCTTCAGCTTCCTGTCTCCATTCACAATGTACTTCCAAACCAAGGGAAGACGGGCTCCCTTGGGGCCAGCAAGCACAGCGGTCAAGAACCAGGCTTCCAGACCTGGGAACTCTGCCACTTCCTGGTTATATAATCCTGGCATGTCACCCGATCTCCATAAAACGCACTCTCTGCATTGCTAACACTTGGAAATCGGTAAGATAACCTATGTATAGGGCAAGCTTGCCACAGAGTAAGCTTCAAAAACCCCAGATATTTTTTTAAATATATTTTTATTGATTTTAGAGAGAGGAAGGGAGAGGGAGAGGGAGAGAGAAACATCAATGATGAGAGATAATCATTGATCAGCTGCCTCCCACACACCCTGCACTGGGGATCAAGCCCACAACCTGGACACAAGCCCTGCCGGGGAATCAAATCATGACCTCCTGGTTCATAGGTCAATGCTCAACCACTGAGCCATTCAAGCTGGGCAACCCATGTATTTTTATCCAGGCTCCACCAGATTCACGCTTACCTATCAAATCACACTCCGGGGTTTGATAATGACCTTCCAGGGTTTCCCTCTGGATGGGCCCATTCCCTCAGCCCTCTCTGGTCCTGCCTGTGCTGTTTCCAAGTCTATCAGACAACCCAAGCCTTGCTCTCTAAACTCAGCTCTTCTCATTTGAGAGATGCCTTCTACTGGGTTTAAGTTGTGGAGCCAAGCACTCGGCCACCTCAGCCATTGCCTCTGTTATCCTGAATCTCTGCTCTCCATTCTCTGCCAGACGCATACCTCCTCTCAGCTTGTTTACAACCTCTGAAAATCAGGGATAATAATTTCTGCTTTGCAGAATTGTGAAAATGGTGAAAATTTAAATAATATTTGTAAAGTGCCAGGCACATACTAGGCACTGAAATTGTACTTCATATTGCTCATAAGATGATGATGATGATGATGATGATGATGATGATGATGATTCAAAGTCCAAGTTGGCATAGACCTAAACCAACCAACCAACAAACAAACCCGGAGAAAGGACCAAAATGTTTTTTTCTTTTCTTAAAGCTGAGAAGCACCTTGGCAGTTGGCTGAGTGTGGAAAGGGAGCCAGCCAGCCACCCAGCGTGCCACTGCTTTCTGGGAAGCTTCGCCTGGAAGCGCCGCCCTGCTGGGCAGGGTCCAGGGATGCCGGGCACATCACTGGCACCACTACACACATAGAGAAGAAAGTGTGCCTGCAAATACAGATACCGGTTGGAGCTAAAAATCAGATGTACCCACCAAGCTTTTATTTTAGCAGGATTTCTATCTGTGTCCCGACATGTCTCCCTCCCTCCCTCTCCCTCTCTCTCTCCTTCTCTCCCTCCCTCTACTCTCTCTCTCCCTCTCTCGATATTCTGGACTCCTGAAAATAGAGGTTTATTATGGAAATGTTGACAGACCCTTAAATAGGGCACTGTATTTGCAACACTGTAATTATACCTCCATTGAAAAGCTCCAAAGAAAACATGATTTCCTTGTGCAAATAAATCATGCCTGGCTTTAAAGGCCCAGATTTAAATCATCCGAACCATAAAGAGCCATCATCTTCCATATATAAGTGAATTATAAATAAGAATGACTTTAAAAAACAGCAGCAAGGCTTATGCCACAGAAACACACATGGACTTTGATGGTATTCATCACACTGGTCCTGGGTCTCACTGCCACCCTTTAGCACAAGTAGGGGTGAGATTAGCCTTATTGCAGTGTTAATTTGCTCAGCCTAGAAATTGCCCCTGAATAAGTAAGTGATCCATATCTCAAAACTCAGGTCTCTCTCTCTCTCTCTCTCTCTCTCTCTCTCTCTCTCTCTTTCTCTCTCTCTCTCTCCCCCTCCCTCTCTTCCTCCCTCCCTCCCTCCCTCCCTCCCCATTGTCCTGCCCTTCTCCTCCTACCCCCACCTCTAAATTTGCTCTGTGGCATTCTCCAGAAAAGATCAAAAGTTAGACCCAGCAAGTAACCATGTCAAGGCGGTATAGTAGCTCAGATGTGTGCAGAGAGGACAGACTGTCACACATCCATGTCACAAGTGGCTGTCACGCATTCATGTCACTCCATGCTCTAGGCACACATCTCATTGCAGACCTGAGGCCACCAACTCTCAGAGCTGCACCGTGACAAGCAGTGTGTGTCTGACACACAACATGTGCCTGCAGCCTCGGCAGAGCTCAGCCCGGGTTTCACAGGGCTGCACAGAGCACTGGATGAGGGGCCCTTGTGTGAAGGGGGGCAGCTCCCAGCAGCAATCAGAGAAGCAGAACGCAGTATTAAAGGGCGGGCTTCTTTTTCCATCCAGATTGTGGTTTGCTTGTTTTCAAACAGTTATTGATACTTTCAAATGGCACTCACTAAATGACAGGCTTCCTCTGGATGATTATCAAAAATGAAACTGGCAGAGTCCAGGCTGTAAATCTTTTTCTTAATCGCCAAAGACAATCTGCATTACAACAATATGGACCTACGTGTGGTTATGCATATTTATATCCACAAAAATGAAAAAGGTTATATGACATTCATTGTTTCAAAGACATGACTATTGTACATATTTCCCACAGATGTAATCTTCACATTTGGGGGTAAATTCACTCCTACGTGGCCTTCCAAATTACAAATGAGAGATTAGATTACGCTCCTTCTGATTTTCTTATCCAGATCTATTTTATTACATTCAAATTCTTTGAAAATTGGGGAACAGTGTTACCTAAATCTGTATATAACCCCAGTAAGCTGAGGGTTCCTGTAACCCAGGCTTGGCGCAGTGGTGTAGTAAAAGCAATACAACAGAGAGAAAAAAATGTAATTGAAAAGAATTTAAATCATTCTTTGGTTCTTTTTGGAAAACACCAAATTGGGGCAGAGGGCACATGTTTAATATGACAAAACAACTTCTAACCCTTGTTACAAACTGAATCCTATCCCTCCCAAATGCGCGTGCTGAAAGACTAACCCCAGTGTGGCTGCACAGGCAGGTCTTGTTTTATTGCACTTCTCTTTATTATGTTTTGCAAATATTGCATTTTTTTATTTTTATTTTTTTTACAAATTGAAGGTAAGACCCTCTACCAGCAAAAAAAAATTATGGCTTGCTGAAGGCTCAGATGATGGTAAACATGTTTTAGCAGTGAAGTATTTTTTAATGAAGGTATGTGTTTTTTCAGCCATAAAGCTATTGCACACATAATAGACTACAATATAGTGTAAACATAACTTTCATGTGCACTGGGTAACCAAACAAAATGTGTGTGATTCGCTTTACTGCCATGTTCACTTTATTGTGGTGGTTTGGAACCAAACCCACAATATCTCTGAGGTATGCCTGTGTTTGGAGATGGGACCTTTAAAAAGCAATGAAGTTTAAATAAGGTCATAGGTTGGGCCCTAACCCAGTATGACTGGTGTCCTTATAAGAAGAGATGGGACACCAGGGATGCAGGCACACAGAGGCCATGTGAGGACACGGCAAGAAGATGGCCACTGAGCCAAGGAAAGAGGCCTCAGGAGATACCAAACCTTCCAACTCTTTGGTCTTGGCCTTCCAGCCTCCAGAAGTGTGATAAACTAAATTGTGGTTGTTTCAAAGCCACCCAGTCTGTGACATTTTGTTATGACAGCCCTAGAAAACTAATACACCCCTCTTTAGATATCTTTTGTACTTATTCTCCCCACTTATCAGTGGCTCCACCCCCCCCCCAAAAAAAAAAATCTATGTACACCTTCTCCCACTATGGCCCTCAAACTCTCCGGAATGCCCTGTTTGCATTTCTCTCCTCCCACTCCCCTCTGTGGCTCTTTATGATGGATCTCTATTGGGCTAGCGTGGCTGCTCTAGCCATTTGTCTTTTCCTTTTTTCATCTTATTCCACCCAATCTCAGAGATTCCAGAAAATTAAAAGCCTTCCTCCAAGAGACAGATGGAGAGAGAGGCCATAGGGTTGTTGCAATCTGCTGTCCTTGGTTCATATTCAAGAGTATAATGTAGAAGCAACTGGGACAAAACCAAAAGGGATGAAGGTCAAATAGAATGCAAACAGCAGCCCTGCTTACGTGATGTCAAAAGTTTAATAGAAAAGTATTATTTCTCATCATTAAAAAATAAGAGAATCCAAATGTTTGACTAATATGTTTGTCACACCAATAAGATTGACTGCAAGCTTTGACACCCTGTCCACCAGGCCAGCAATAGGTGTGAAGGCACCCTGGTGGGAATGAGTGTGCTCAAGTCTCCTCATCCACTTCTCCCAGGGGAAAGCAGAAGCCAGTCGGGCTCTTTCAGCCTCCCTCACAAGAGAGAAATGAGAGAGGAAGAAGGGAACTGGGAACACTCAGTGGAACAAGGACAATTTTAAAAGCTCCAATAGAGTCTGATTTTTGTTTGGGAATGGGCTTGTTTACAACTGACAACCAAAATATTTAGAAATGCAATGGGGAGAAAAGGTCATCACCAACTCCAGCAAATTCTACTATTAGTCAGCAAAGTGCCTGGAAGTCTGGATTCAGGCATCTGTGTGCAATTATGACAACATTCCCAATGTACTCTTCACCTTCAAAGCCCTTTCCCCAGCATTAACTAATGAATCCTCACAGCACACTGCGGGGAAGGTGTGACTAGGTCTGTCTTGGAGAGAGGGACAGGGTGGCCCAAGGAGGCCTTCACTTTCCCAGGCCCGAGGGAGAGGCCTGGAGATACACATCCTTGGCCAACTCGGGTCAGCTAAGGCTCGTCCAGCTCTGCAAAGACTTCAGACTAATTGGCTCCCCTGGGCGAAGGAGCCATCCAGAGAGGGGGCCACCAGCTATGGCTGCTGCTCCCTAAAAACTGAAAGACACAGCTCCTCTCCCAAGCTCAGTTCAGCAACGTGCACTAACTTTATCCAGTGTCAATTTAGTGGAGCTGTAACTGGGATTCCCAGAATATCCCTCCCTCTGTGGCAGTAGTTCTCAACCTGTGAGTCGAGACCCTTTGAGGGTCGAACATTATGATTCATAACAGTCACAAAATTACAGTTATGAAGTAGCAACGAAGATAATTTTATGGTTGGGGGTCATCACAACATGAGGAACTGTATTAAAGGGTCGAGGCATTAGGAAGGTTGAGAACCACTGCTCTATGGTTCCAGCTTAGGGCTGACTTCAAGAGAACTTGGAGTGGGATTTGGGAAGTGGAAGCCAAGCAGCCGCCATTACACTGGGGAGATGGTGGAGGGCTCCGAGCACCTCTGAGCCTTGCACCTTCCCTAGTCCTCTAGCCCACCTGCTGGAGGGGAGCACAGCTGGGCTGGAAGCTCTTTCAAATCCTGCAGGATCTCCTCCTTCAGCTCCTCTGAGCCCAGTTCTGTGAGGAAGGGCACCTGTTTCTGCAGGTCACCCATATCGTTAGGTTAAAGGTGATGAGTGGCACACACAGGTTCCCATGTGTTCTCATGGGCTTCTTAAAGGTGTGTTCCAATTTATCCTGGCTCTCCACCACTTCACACCTATACTCTTCTGCCCGATTAGCGCCACTGACCTACAGTGACTTCGGGCCCACCACCAGATACAAAGGCAAGAGCCTTCCATAAGCCTTCCATAAGCTTCTTCACCAGCTCCCACAAACGTGTAAGGTATAATATCTATGGAAAATCTTTTATTTTCCTCATCACTCATAGTGGTTTGGGTTCCTTGATCAAACTCTATGTGGCACAGAGCACTTGACTACTTATGTGATCACAGGGCCTCCCAAAAAAATGGGCCCCAACCAGGACTCTCATCCCCTGGAAGCCTACCAGGCAAGTAAGATGGCTTCCATAATCTGGATGGGCTGCCAATTGCCCCCATTTCTCTCCTGTGGGACCACATTCCCAGTGAACCAGGACTCAGAAGACCTGTTAGTCTGGAGTCTAACCCAAGAGCACATTTCAGTCCTATCTTCTCCCTGCTACTTGCTCCCATTCCACTGGTGGGAGCAGATGAAGATACAAAGACTACACAACACAGGGAACTAGCCTGCGCGTACAGGACAAGTGTTTGTTTAGAGGAGCTATCTAAAGGGGCTCCACCCACGTACATTTCAGTCTCAAGAGTGAGCCAGGTTTAGGGATAGAGTGGCTTCACTAAGCAATTTCGATACTAGTATTTTCCAACTAAGGTTTCATATGAAAGAAAGAGAGAAATGATTCAGCACAACCCTCCAAAGGGGCCACCATTCATCTAAGGTGAGTGCAGCCATACTTCCTCAAACTCACACCATAAGAACTGTCTTGGGAGTCTATGGCTGACTGGCTGGATGCTGCACTGGTCATTTGCCCATTTGCTGTCAGATCCAGTTCCCACCATTTCCTATATTCGAAAGGGGTGACCCCAGAAAACTACCAAAGCTTCCTTGCCCACTGCTTCCTGCTTGGTTTGGCCAATGAGAAACACAGGCAGAAAATTGGAGAATGGGCGGGAAAGAGAAGCCAGTGTTCACCGCTGCCCCACCCTGTACATGGGACTAAGTCTTCTCCAGCCAACACAACACCAACTGGACTTGCCCTAGAACCAGGTAACTCAAGCTGTTGGACCAGGGTAAAGCCTCTGTTCCTCCAGCCCTAGTAGGAGCGATGGTTCTCTGCAACTGTTAATCTTAGGGTTGCTTTCTAAAGACCTTTGTAAGTCATGTCCCATATTAAATTTCTTCTAATAAATCACTCCACATGGGTTTTGTTTTTTTCTTGCAAGACTCTGGCTGATACAGTTACTTTCAACCCTGGAGATTAGAATTTGCCAAAACCAACTTCCTTCCAAGATTTCTAAGCTCCCTGGGCTAGCATCATTTTTTAAAATTACTTGTAGACAACAATACACAAAGTGTTGCAGAAGAGGAAAATTGAATGATAACTCTGCACCTAGCCCTTTGGAGGTTGGGGGGCAGTGGGGTACAAATTAATTCAAGTCTTCCTACTAACCCAGCAAGAGCAGACAAGTTCTAGAGAAGTTTCTCAAGTGATAGCAATCAGTTTCCACTCACAGTGATGGGTTTTTGCACCGTCTTACCCCAACTTCACATCTTCTATATATTCACTAGCACATGATCTGCTAGACCCTGGAAATACATGATGAACAAAAATGCTCCTGACATCAAGGAACTTCCAGTCTAGCCGTCAAGTGTGAGCATGCGATCCTATTCTAGGATCAGCCCTTGCCATTAGAACACAGGGAAGTTAAGTGGCCCCACTGGCATGAATCTGTGGTACTGGCTTAGAATGGCCTGCTGCAATCAAACCAGCCAGATAAATTAATCATAGACAACAACCTTTGAAGTCACTTGGGTAGAGATGTTCATAAACATAAAGGCAGGCTCTTCAGGTTCGTCCTCCCAGCATTACCCATCACTAAGATCATTCAGATAGGGAGGGCAGTGACCTGTACCCCCAGGAAGGAGACAGTGTTCCCCCTCTCAAAGTTCAGAACCCAGTTTCTTCCAGGTCATTCATTTCACTGAATTCTGTGCTCTGAATCTATTAAACCTTTAAGGGTGGCCTTATCCTACATGTCCAAAACACCTTATCTTCTCTCTTCCTCTGTCTTTAAGCCAGACACGGACCCTTTGCTCTTTCATTTCCTTCAAACCATGATTTTTCCACCTCTTCCTTCTTAATCAGCTGTGTATTTTTGCTCAGCACCTGGTAGGGTTTGACAAATTGAAGGCCCTCAATAAGTGTCTGCTTGTTGAATGAATGATCCTATGGATACACAAATGTATAGTTTGGAGTGGGAAGCAACTACTGATGCATTAGCATGCTGTCTACAAACCACTGGTATAGAATTCTTACTTTCAATGTAGTAACACATCCACTCTTGATCATCATTGGGACTGTATGCCAGAAATAAGCCCTATAAGAAGTAATGCTGAAACCCCCTCTCTGGGTCCAGACCAGGACCAGGGTGTGCAGTGGCAGCCTGGCTGCTGTGACCAGACCTGCAAAACTGGTTCTGTCCTAAGATTCAGCTAATTCTAGAAAATCAAGATTTCTTAGGAAATATTTAAAGCGTTCATTTCCCAGAGCGCCCCCATGAAGCTGGCTCAGTATGGATCCAATAGTTTAAAATCTTCCACTGGCATTTCCAGTTGCATAAAATATGGATCACAGCAGACTGCAGGCAGACATCTCCTTCATTTTCCTTTGCCAAAGTGGCCTGCAAACCCAACACCCACAGACAAAGCCCTCAGCAGAGTATAGTTAGAGACCACAAGAAAGTGTGTTCATAGCTGTAAGACTCTCCCTTTTCTCAGACCTCAAACCTTGGTCTCTAGCTCATTAAAAATAGACAGTAGACTCCCCTGAGGCCCAGACTTGTGCCAGCTTAATAGAACAATCAGGAAGCCAGAAGTGACTCAGCTCCTACTTTAGAATCAGGGTGACTTTTCTACCAACCTGTGCTGTTGTTCTGAGGTGCCCAACATCAGTGTTCCTGACCCTGCTTGTCTTGACCTCCAAGTCATGTTTGTCCTGTTCTGTCATGACTAATCCAGTGGCTGGGCTTCAGTCTTGCCTTTGACCCCTGAGAGCATAAAGCTCATCACTCTTGGCCTGTAGACCCCTAGTCTCAATTCCTGTTCCACCTCTGCATGTCCAGTCCTGACAAAAGCACCCACACCACCTAGCTGCGAGTAACTCTCCCCATGGGGGTTGGGGGTGGTAAAAGTACAACACATAAACCAATAAAAACCCTGGCTGAAGATTACATGGCAGATTTGCAGTGACTTGGATGCCATGCGGAATTAATACGGAATGGCTTGTTCCATAAGATGAAATCACAGCGCCCAAAACAAGCCAAAAGGTGGCCCCCAAATTTCCCCCACCTTCCTGAGACAGGGTGGCAAAGCTTTGCCCTCTCTTTGCCTCCTAGGCAGGAAGTCTTATATGGCTCTTGCATTCCATCCAAAAGACAAAAGAGGGGGTGGATTTCTCTGAACCCTCGCCAGGTCACATTGAGGTGGGTGTTGGGTCTTTTGAAACCGTCAGAATGAGTATGCTTCTGATTATGGGGTTCCCAAGACTCTGAGCCAGCTTTCTTTTTTAAAGCACATACATTTTCTTTCTGGACCAGAGCCATGTTGCTCTGGCTATGTTAATCCCCCCCAGTAGTCACAGTGCTTCCTAGGGCATCCAGGGAGTTGCTTGTTTTAGGGAAATCCTGTTAGTTTGAACTCTGTTCAAGAATATGCCCAGTGTGCTTCAGCCCAAGAGCAAAGTGAATTTTGCCTGGAGAGTTAAAAGTTCTTGGGTAGTTGGGGGTGGGAGCAGAGATCATACATGTGAATCTGAGGGGTCAGTTAGCTCAGCCCTGCAGCACTGGAACCTATGACCTTGGAGATGAACTAGCTACTGAGAGATTCTCAGGATGACCATAATGGAAGGGTCAGTTAATACTGATGTGGTGTGGGTGACTGTGAAGTGGGCTGTCCTCCTGTTCTAAGACCTTCCTCTCCCACTAGCTTCTATTGCCCCTCTCTGTGAATGAGAGGCCCGGGAATTCTCAAGGCAATGTCTTTGCTGATAGAGAGGTATGTTGCCCTTCCCAGATTTTTACCTCTTACTTTACTGACCCATCAAAACTTATCTGTCTTGTGTCTCTCTGCTGATAATAGGAGAGGACGATAATCCTCGTTAATGTGTTTTCCAGGGCAACCCTTAAAAAAGTAACTAGAGAAGGTCATTTCCTATGTGATTGGAATTTAAAAGTGCCAGTTGTTTGCTTCCCTCCGCCCAAGAATTCTTCACCTCTGAGTCAAGGCCACTTAGAGGTTCACTATGTGTATGTTAAAAAGCAAATCGAAGAGGCAGCAGTACTACAATGGGCAGAACATGCCACTGAAAATCAGGGACTCCGCTATTCATGGTGATGTGATCCTAGGTAATCATTTTGCCAGTAGTTCATGAAGGTCCCAGGCAATAATGGCAATTTACTGATTCAATAAATCTACACCGACCGAGGACTATCTGTAGGGGGTTCTCTCTAAATATTTGGTGAACAGATGTGTTCCTGCCATAAATTGTCCTGCAGAACAGTTAAGATCTTATTATCACTTATACTTGTACATTCATCAGATTCTTTCCCAATACTGGGTTTTATTGGGTGGGGGGGAGGGGGAGGTGGAATAAGAGAAAGAGAGAGAGATGCTCAACCACTTAGCCTGGCTGGCATGGCTCAGTGATTGAGCATCTACCTATGAACCAGGAGGTCACGGTTCAATTCCCTGTCAGGGCACATGCCTGGGTTGCAGGCTCGATCCCCAGTGTGGGGCATGCAAGAGGCAGCCAATGGATGATTCTCTCTCATCATTAACGTTTCTCTCTCTTTCCCTTCCTCTCTCTCTCAAATCAATAAAAAATATATATCTTTAAAAAATTAGGTAGAACATGAAACATGCCGTCAAGAAAAGAAAAAAGGAGCCTCCTTCACAGTTTTGCTCAACTGTTCTTCCCTTTCTCATAACCTGGTAAAAATATACCACAGGGCATGTAGCCCAGCAGGGGCTCGAGCTGATAGGACTATTCTGAATTTGAATCCAGTCTCGAGCTCTTATTTTACAGAAGTAAGCCTTTCAATGCCTTGACTTCCTCCTTATACAAGGAGGCTAACATTAGTACCTATCTCAATGGGGTGCTTTGAGGACTAAAAGAACTAAAGCAAGTTAAGTTCTGCCCTGATACTGCAGGCTTAGCCTTCCCCGCTAGAGACTCACTATGTGCAGGCTGTTGCTCGTGTCAGAGAGGAACATGGATGATCTGCACTCCAGGGCAGGTATCTGGAGGGGGAAATATTTTTTTAAGCGGGAGGACAAGAGTCCTGAGGGTTGCCAAGGCCTCTTGAGTGGCACCGTGTAAGATGGGAAAATGAACTCAGCTCGATGAACTACGTTAAAGGCATGCATGAGACCTATTTATAAACCCCAAGTAATCCACAGGCGCCAGGACGCCAATGCTCAGCTCGCATCCCCTGCGAAAGATCACACTCAGGGCTAGGACTCACCCCTGCCGGTGAGATGCCATCTCTATGCTGCTGCATTCTGAAATTGGATGGTTCTTGACCGATGAGTTATTTATTTAGTTGAGAATGGATAGAGCAAAGCTCTTCACAAGTTAAATTGTCATCTAGCGATAAGGTCACTTGAGGCCTAGGGATACCAACCTACTCAGAGGGAATCAGGATGGGATGGGTGCGGGTGCTTTCTTCCCAAACATTTAGGATTCTTATCACCAAAGACAAGGGTGTTAACTCACAGCTAGAGCAACTTAGTGAGCTACTAGGACATAAAGCAATTTCAGCGTCTTTGACACTCAACAAAGCTTTTTTTGTTTTGTTTTTTAATATGCATAGAATTCTTTTTTGAAGAATTAATTAAATAAAATCCAAAGTTCTGACCATGGCTTCAATGCTCCACATGATCGAGCCCCTTCTTTGTCCTCCTCTCCCATCACTCTTGCCCTGGCTCATCCCCAATCACAGCCAAGCTCACGCCTTTAACTTGCTGCATCCTGTTTTTGGAACATTCTTCCCAGAGAGGCTCCATCACTTCATTTAGGTCTCAATCCAAATGTTACCTTAGCCGCAAACTCTCCCTGACCATGCAATTTACAAAGGCACTACTAGCTACCTTTCCCCTTTACTCTGCACTATTTTTATTGATAGTACTTAGCACCACCTTACCTACTGATGTGAGAGTGGGCATTTACAAAATGTTCTTCTGCTAACCGTTGTATCCATAGGCAGTGCCTGGCAGGCACCCCATAACTATTTCCCATATGCACAGACAACAATGTGTCAATTTGCTGGATGGATGAATGAATGTGCAGTAAGATTGCAGAACCTTTAAGGGATTCTTAGAAAATGCTGCATGATTGCCATCCTATGAATTTTGTTTTATGAAAAAGAGCATAAAATAGAAGATTTGGCCCTAATTGTAATCCATTGATATTTTTAATGAGTCCTGAAAACCTGAATTCCTCTTTCAACTCATTTTAGGAGAGCTCTGGCTCAGGCTGAGGAGGGTGAAATTTAATCCTGATTCGGTCTCTTCCAAGTACATGATCTTGGACAAGACTCATGACATCCCTGTACCTGAATTTCCTCATTAAAGTAGAGCTAGAGATAACATCTCAAGGGTGTGGGTGGTGGGCATTAAATGAGATGCTATATGCAAAAGCTCTCACAGCTGTAAAGTGAGATGTACATGGAGTGTAGGTGCTATATTACAAAACATGGAATGTGGCCTTCTTTTACAAATTTGACATTTGATAAATTGGTGGGATGCAGGGGCCACGCTCAAGACTATCTCTAGAAGAGTGTTTTTGTAACTATGGATCTTCACTCATTAGTGGGTCATGAAATCAATTTGATAGATTAAAACAAAAATTTTATGCAATAAAAGAAAAAAGAATCAAAAACAGGATATTTTTGTAATATTCATATTTTCAATTTGTGGATGTGTTTGTAATGTCACAATACAAAACAACATTTTCACTGTGGTCATTGTTAAAAGCATTGAAAATTACTGATTTGGAAGCATCTAATATGGTCCTGATTTTCATGACCAAGTCCTAAAGAGAAGTGGAAGCTATGAGAAAAAAAGAACAACAACAATAATTATTATTGTTACTATCTCACATGATCCTCAGAATAACCCTATGAGGTAGTTATTGTGCTATGCTGACTTTTCAAAGACTGAATGTAAGTTACACTGCCTGTGAACAGGTGGGAGAGCCTCGTTCCAACCCAGTTGGTGTTCTTGATTTCTCTGTGTGCTCCAGATCCTACGGGCCTAGACCCAGGCTCCCTGCCTCACCTCCTAGGGCCTGAGGGAGGTGGAAGCTAAGGAAATGAGGAATCGGCACAGACGCTGAGGCTTCAGTCCTGAGTGGCTGAGAGAATGCTGGTACAAATGTGCAACATGCGTACCTACGCAGAGGAAGTAGTTTGTGCAGTAGGGAAGTGGGGAAAAAACAGAATTTAAAGTGATGGGGGGACACCCAAGTGACTCATTTTCTAATCAAAAGAGAACTACAAACCCCTGGTAGAGATCGCTGGGCTTTGGGCTGGCCCATCTTTGGATCAGAACCGGCCCCTGCCCTCTTGTGCAAAGGACACTCCCTAGTCCCTAGAAGGTCACTGAAGCTTGTGAACAGGGCATCTGCCCTCTCATGGGGCCAGTGTCCTTGTGACACATTTAGGTTGCGAGGGGCCTTCAGCCCTTCCCGGGTGCATGCCTCTGTAGCCCTCTTCCATGCAGAGGTCAAGAAACGTGCTAGAGTCGCTTCCTGTTCTGCAGCGTCAATGCCTCAGGGCCTCTCAAACCTCTAACTCTGTCCCCCTTCAGGTGAGAAGCGCTCAGATGTCACAGGAGATCTCACTTGCCTCTGGGATCAGCTTTTCTACGCATCTCACCCACATCTCTCTTGCTATGGCATGAGCTGAGGTACTTTCAGAAGATGGGCCAGTCAGAGAAAGAGAAATACCATATGATCTCACTTAGATATGGAATCTAATGAAAAAATTAAACTGACAGACAAACTAGGTCCAGAGGTGTGCGTGCATAGAATAGAATGACAGATCTCACAGGGAAGCGGGGTGGGGGGCTAGAAGAGATTAGCCAAAGAACACACAGGCAGATATGCATAGCCCATGGACACAGACAACAATGTGGTGAAGGGAGTGGGGGATGGGGTTTCAGGGGGCAAAGGGAGAAAATGGGGGACATCTGTAACAGTGTCAACAATAAAAAGTAAAGACGTGGCCTTCTGAAAAAAATGCCGACCAAGGGCAACCATAACTGCTAAGCATCCAAACTGCAAGTCAGCCTCATATCAGAGCAAAAATTCAGGCTCAGGTATCAATAAAAAGTCAACAACATGCCACAAACACATTTTTAAAAAATTACTGCAACAACGCATGTGTGAAGTGACTTAAGCTGCTGGATGATTCCGACTTTTCCTCAGCACAGGTAACCCCCAGAAGTGAGGAAGATAGCCAGTGATTGAGACTGTGGGATCTGGGGTCAGAAAAAGAAGCAACAACAAAACAATAATCTAAACTAATAAAAGCGAAATATTAAAATTAACCGTTTCTCCGAGACAGGGTAAGCCACGCCCACCAGCCAATCAGAGCGGCTGTATGCAAATTAGCCCAGCCAACATGGCGGCCGCCACTCCCGGACCTGAGTAAACAGCCCTTTCCATTGCGGCAGCAGCAAAAGTGAAGCTTCGCCCCTCAGCTCAGCTCC
>PVJC01021730.1:0-28024 GCA_004026665.1 Murina feae
GTTTTATTTATCTTCTATAATTGAAACATTGTTGCCTTGAGCAGAGGCCCAGCCAGCATAGGCAGGCAGTTTCCTCCATAACAGAAGCCTGCTGTTTGCTCTAACTCCATGGCTGCCAGCCGCCATCTTGGCTGGGTTAATTTGAATACAGCCACCCTGATTGGCTGGTGGATGTGGCTTGGCTGGTGCGCGTGGCTTAGGTGTCTCAGAGTGAGGATCAATTTGCATATTACTATTTTATTATATTAGATGATATAATGAGCTTTGTTAGTAGGAAAATGAGAAGTAAAATGGCTTAGTCAAGTTATTTTATGCAATCATAGAAATACACATATAGACAAATTCCATTTCATATTATGTGGGTATATCACTTATAAGTTTTATCACCTTTTCAATCAAAGTGCATATAGTTTTAATTTTATCAAATTGTTTTTATTTATTTATTCTTAATATTTAAATTCAAGATGAAATGTAAAATAAAAATAAACTCACATACTGTTTTTTAAAATGCCCTGATTCCTTTGTTGAGGTTTCACAGCTATAGTTTCAGGTTTCTAGTCCGAGATGTGTCTGAAATTGAAACAAAGCCCAGCCTTTACCTATGTTTCTCTTCATTATAATTGGTCTAAGAAATGCATCTTTATCAACCATCCTTGTTTGTTAGGTATTGGTTCCTGAGAAGATAATAGTCTTTCTTACTAAGGGAGCAAAGTGTTGTTTATCTTGTAGATTTCTATGGATAATAAATAAAAGATCTCTTTGCTGCAGTTTTTGTTGAAAAGTCCTTTGAATAGAAAATTAATTTACTGTTACTTTTACAGATGATGCTTTGAGTTTTTGAATGAACAAGCTGAAAATTTGTGCAATCTTTATTTTACCCTTAATATATTTCTAGCATGAATTATATTTAAAGTGTGACCTGTTTATCTTAGTATAACTAAGCAATTGTTCAAATAAATTGATCTAGAGAAAATCTTTTTCAGAGGTTTAGAAATGTATCTATCTGTGAATAAAGAGATGAATAACTGAGCTTCTGTAAAAGAGATTAGCAAAAAAGATAGCTGATATTATTATACATTATACTTGGCAAGTATGACAATGCAGTATTGTTCTGATGATCAAGTAGATATAACTGCCTTCATTTGTTCAACTAAAACACAATACTATCTTTATAATACAATGTTTACATCAATGGAGAAGGATTATCACTGCTTTTCATCTCTTACTCAAACTCTCTATTTACCTACCTACTTACCCATGTACATACATACATAACAATTTCTCTATCTGCACACCCACACATCACAAAATATAATGGAAGTTAATAACTTTTTATTGCTTTGGGTTCTTGTGTGCATGCATAAATTAAATAATCTTTCTAACGATTTAAAATAATTCTTTGTAATTCAGGTATTATTTCCTTTTAATACAGTTCTATTCACTTAGGCATTTTCAGATTCCAGTAAGAATAATAGAAAGAAACAACGAGGAAGAGAAAGAAGCACATTTTTCAAGTGCCTGTTTTAAACTAGCCACAGAGATAAAGGCTTCCACATGTTGTATTCACCTTGCAACAATCCTAATGCATGTTAGCTACAGTCTCCAACTTTTCACAGGTCTGATTATTTTTGTCCCAGTAAACAATTCATAAAAATTATCACTGAAAACACATCCTAACAAATGAATACACTCTCACCAGCAATTACCCTAAACTTCCTTGAACTTGCCAACACTCTTATAGATTGCAACAGAAAGTCATTAATGTATCTAGGGGGAAAGCATTGTGTGGATATCCTATATAACAAAAGCCTAATATGCAAATTTACCAAACAGTGGAACAGCTGGTCATTATGATGCACACTGACCACCAAGGGGCAGACACTCAACACAGGAGCTGCCCCCTGGTGGTCAGTGTGCTCCCACAGTGGGAGCGCCACTCAGCCAGAAGGCAGGCTGACAGCTGGCAAGCAAAGCAGCAGTGGCAGGAACCTCTCCCACCTCCACTGCAGGCAGACAGTAAGGACTGAGGGTTCCCAGACTGTGAGAGCCCCAGAATGCAAGAGGAATGTCTGCCTACTGGTCCTTAGGCTCAATCCCTGGGACATTTCCTGAGGGGTCCCGGACTGTGAGAGGGTGCAGGCCGGGCTGAAGGATCTCCCCACAGTATATGAATTTTGTGCACCGGGCCTCTAGTTAGTCAATAAAAGTAGGAGAAGTGGCCTTAGAAATGATAGATACAATTTGAGCTTGAGCTGTATAAAATATGCCTCTCATTTTCATGCTCACTCTAGCACCCTAAATTTAAACATATATATCATCTGTATACTATGATAACCTCCAGATTGTTCTCACACTCATTTGCCTTCTCCCAGACAACATTTGTATTTCTGAAAGAGCAATCTTGCTAACATAGTCTGCATTTAAGACCTGTTAAAACTCTTTTATAGTTTTGGGTCTTATTGTACTTTCTTACACCTTACATTTTATCTAACTCTCAGTAAACCTTCAAAACTCCAAAACTTTATAAAACTTCTCTGACTCTTTGAGGTAGAATTGGATGTTTCTCTATAAATACAACCTTGACTCCATAATAGTGTTTTCATCTGGCATTATAGTTGTTTTGTTATGGGTCTTGTATCTTATGTCTAAATTGTGTTTGGATATTTTGGATTATATCTGGCATACAGGACTATTGATATGTGTAAGTAAATAGTTTCTTGAAAAATAAAATCCTCTTTTAATAATGAATTTGATAAAATAAGGTAAAAATTCTTAGTTGTCAGAAGAGAATAATCATTTTATGCTTCTATTTCTCTGTCTCTCACACCCATGATCCGCCCTTCTCTACCCAAATATTTATCTCTGCACTTTCCCTCTCCAAAGCATAGTTTTCACCTGAATTCAAGTTCAATTTGACAAACTGGAGGCAGCAGAAGGAGATAAATAAGAAGGAGAATGTAGAGAGAATCAAATTATTTTATCCCTTCTTTCCTCCTCTTGTCTCATTTTGGGGGTATTAACTTCCACAGTTGCAAGACTTTAGGATAAATTATCTTTGCTACTGGGATTCTAACATTTAATCACTCAAATTTAACTATCATGTGGTTTAGTGATTGTTAGAAGATTTTATGGGAAAATCGAGAGTAGAGAAAGAATAACTCAGCATGTAAGGCATATTTCACCAAAACACAGTAAGACGTTGGGGGAACACAGCACTGATTTTTCTTTATCATTGAAAGTATTACAAATGTTCCCTTTGTTTGTTTGTTTTTCCAATTGAACCTCTCTCTCCATGCTGCACCAGTTCCTCCCAGGCCTTCACTACTCTATTGTCTGTGTCCATATCTAATCTAATAAAAGAGAAACATGCAAATAGACTGCTTCCAGTGTGCCTCAAGCCACACCCACCAGCCAATCAGAGAGACTATATGCAAATTAACCCAACCAAGATGGTGGCCAGCAGCCACAGAACTGGAGCAAGTAGGAGGCTTGGTTGCCCTGACAATGGAGGAAACCAAGCTTCCCACCTGCCCTGGCTGGCTGTGGCCACTGCTCAAGGCGACAAAGTGTCAATTATAGAAGATACCATATTTTCCGGCATATAAAATGACTGGGCGTATAAGATGACCTCCAACCTTTCCAGTTAAAATATAGAGTTTGGGATATACTCACCGTATAAGACTACCCCTCTTCCAATGTACACCAAATAAAAATTAAAAAAAACATCAGATTTGATTTCAATATGGTAATTTAAATTCAAATGCTTGTGACATGCAGGTACTTAGCAGGAAAACTGTCACTTATAAGCATAAGGCTGTTTGTCATCAAACATGTAAACATAAAACAGTGGGAGTGGCTTAAACTTTTCCTAATTCACTCTAAAGCTGAAAGGAAGGATAAGACAATAAACCCATGGGAGCTGCCATGCTGTTTGTATTTCTGAGCTGTCAATCAAACTGGAACTGATGATGATAGGAGGACGATAACAAACAACAGAGAGAGAGCAAGTGCCAGGCAAGTCCCTGGCAAGTTAGCAACGCCCATCATAACTGCAAGCTACGGTAGTTTTACAGGTTTTGCTGGCGTGACAGTTTCCCTTTAAAAGCCTTCAAACTCCTCCTGTTCGTCATCTGATATCATAAGTACTACATCAATGACATCTTGTGATACATTTGTAAGGCAGTAATCATATGGATCGAATTCCGTATCAGATGTTGTGGCCTCAGCTTCGGCTTCCACTTCGTCTTGCCACAAGTAGTCACCCTCCATACCATCTAATGAATTTGATATGCCACACTTCTTGAATGACTTGATTACTGTTTCTGCATCAATATCATTCCAGGCTTTTATGACAAACTTGCACAAAACATCCAACTGTGGAGCACACATGTTTCCTCCTTTTGTGAATGACTTTTCACCGCTAACCATCCATTCATTCCACTGTTCTCGAGTGTGATCTTTAAATGGCTTGTTTAGGCACACATCCAGTGGCTGTACCAACGATGTCAATCCTCAGGAATAACTACCACATCTGTGTTTAGTCTTATAAGCCTTTGCTTGGTGCTGGGAGTTAAATGAGCCTTGAACATATCCCACACCAGTAGACTATGTTTTTTAATAAGTCCACCTGTTCGCCTGCTCCATACATTAACACGCCATAGCTTTACCTCTTCTTCATCCATCCAGCCTTTTTCATTCACATGTACCAACCAACAGGGAACTTGAGTTTCGGCATTGTTTTTCTTTTAAAAATAATCATTGGTCTCAGTTTGGTGCCAGCTGTGCATCCTAGTACCACTGTAAAACTGGACTTCTCATGTCCTGTTGTTTTAATTAAAATTGTTTTTTCACCTTTTTGATGGGCAGTTTTATTTCTAACCATATCAAAATTCATTGGAGTTTCATCCATATTTCCAATACTACTTAACACATAGCCATGTTTTGTGCGCTGTTGTATTACATATGGATGGAAAGTATTTACTTTGCTATCAAGATCTGCAGGTAATTTGGGGGCAATTTTTGTCTTTTGCCTCAGTACCATATTATGTCTTCCCATGAATCTAGTACACCAGGATACAGTGGCCTTCAATCTGTTGCTGTGATCTGGGTTAGACTTGGCCCACTGAAGTGCAAACAAACGTATTTTATTTCATGTCACTACATAACCATTTTGGCAATGCTCATTCATCATGTCTGCTGCATGTTTTTCGAGTTCTGGCCAATGTGGGGCGGGTCTTCTTAATGCACACTCAACCCTTGGCATACTCTTTAATGCTTTTTCATTTGGTTTCCAGTCCCAAAACTTCTTTTCTGTTACTCCATATTGTCTTGCAGCAGTGCAGTTATTATGTTCCATGGCAAAGTTTACAACTTTAAGTTTGAAACTGGCTTCGTATTTCTTTCTTCTTGCTGGTGGAGCCATGATGGGGTTTTGACTGTTGGACATTTGTATCCTGTACTGTAAGTAATGGTGCTATACTGTATGAACATGTACAGATGCTGGTGCTGTACTGTATGTGGTACCCAATATACAACAACCAGCCAATCACGACAAGCGATGTACTTTACCGGTGATTGGCTGGTTGTTGTATACAAAGCCTGCTTGGATTGGTCAGCTCTCCTTGCCTGACCAGCCCTCCCTGTCTCCAAGACTATCAGAACAGTAGCACAAACACACCTCTTTCACCCGTCTGGCCCACCCTTGTGTCTAATTACCGTACCACCTTCTCAGCCTTTCAGATTTTGCACATGCGTGCCTGTGCTGCTTCACTACAGTCCTCAGGAGTGAGATCTGAGAGGCATAGAAGGAGGTGCAGTAGTAGGATACAAGGGCAGGCAGGTGAAAGATGTGTTTTTCTGGGCACAGCACCACTCTATCTCTTTTTTCCATACCCTGGCCATCCCAGACCCTGATCCAGGACAACCTTCAGGGCAAACCAGCCGGCCCCCATTCATGCATCAGGCCTCAAGCTAATCTAATAAAAGAGTAATATGCTAATTGTGTCACTCCACTTCATCTCAAACCACCCCAACCAACCAATCAGAGTGACTATATGCAAATTAACCCAACCAAGATGGTGGCAGGCAACCATGGAGCTAAAGCAAACAAGAGACTTAATTGCCTCAGATATGGAGGAAGCTGCCTGCCTTGGCTGGCTGTGGCCTCTGCTCAAGGCAACAAAGTTTCAATTATAGAAGATAAATAAACCCCAGATACCTGCTTCCAGCCAGCTTCGCTGGGAGCTTGGGTCACTGGGGGCTGAGGCCAGCCTGCAAACAGCCATCAGCCCCTCACCCAGCTGCACAAGCACCCCAGCAGGTCCCCTCACCCTGAATGAGCTATGGCCAATCTGCAAACAGCCAACAGACCCTCACCCAGAGGGGCCAGGCACCCCAGAGGGGAACACACACCTTGAAAGAGCTCTGGCCAGTCTGAAAACGGCCCTCAGCCCCTCACTCAGGCTGGTCAGGCACCCCAGCAGGAACCTCCACCCTGAAGGGGATGTGGCCAGCCTGCAAACAGCCATCAGCCCCTCACTTAAGTTGGCTACAAACCCCAGTGGGACCCCCACCCTGATTCGGGACACACTTCAGTTCAAACCAGCCAGCCTCACACATGCACCAGGTTTCTATCCTATCCTATATAATAAAAGGGTAATATGCAAATTGACCCTAACAGCAGAACTATTAGAAATGATTGGTCACTATAACACACACTGACCACCAGGGGACAGACACTCAATGCAGGAGTTGCCCCTGGTGGTCAGTGCACTCCCACAAGGGGAGCTCTGCTCAGTCACAAGCCAGGCTGACTTGCTGCCAGCACAGCGGTGGTGGTGGGAGCCTCTCCTGCCTCCTCAGCAGCACTAAGGATGTCCGACTGCAGATTAGGCCTGATCCCTGCTAGCAAGTGGACATCCCCTGAAGGCTCCCCAGCTGCCAAAGGGATGTCTGACTGCCAGCTTAGGCCCGATTTCCTGGGGAGTGGGCCTAAGCCAACAGGTGGACATCCCCCAAGGGGTCCCAGTCTGTGAGAGGGCACATATGATAGACTATCCGCTAAACATTACATAATAAAACATACACTGAAAACTGTAATTGTCTGAAATGTTTGGTAAACTTATTCTTAAATCAAGAGAAAGAGTATGATTTTTTATATTTGAGTAAATTAACACTTGCAAATTTTTATTTTTCTTAATTAAATATATAACCTACTTTCTCTAACTTTTGGGGCTATTCTCTCAGATATCTGTTTTATTCCTATGAAAGTAAATGTAAAATGTCTTCAGGACCTTGAATAATAAATAAATAAATAAAAATAATAGACCACAAAGGAAATGATTTATTATTTCAAATACATTGAAATTACTAGTTTGAGTAAAGTCAGAAACATAGCAGTATAGAAATTTCTGGTGCCTGCCCCTCTCAGAAACATTAATTTGAATAACTATCCACATCCAAAATTATCTTCACTAGAGTAAGAATTTCAGGTAAGAAATTATAGCACAAAAAATCTTTAAAAAGACACATTGAGGAAGGTAAAAAACAGATTTGGATAATACCCATCACCCCTCTCTCAAGCACAGAAGCCCAGAGTCAAAAGGGAGGGACTTTTACTTCATATGAGTAAAGTGTCATGCTTCACTCCACTCTATCTAATATGCCCCTGGTGATTCAATGGCACCAGGCTCCATGAACTTAGGGCCCTGGCACACCCTGGTATCTGCCAGCTCCCACAGCCTCAAGTGGTTCCTTGAAAACAGGCTCTTCACCCATTCCAATACAAGGCTGCCCCCATGGATTCAGACACCAAGCCATCCCAATGGTCTCAAGGACCAAGTTTTCCCCTGGATCCAGGATCCAGTTCTGCCCCCACGCCAGGCAGCACGCTTGTCTCAGTATTTTTTGAGTATCAGGGCTCCTCATCTCCTGACCTAGAAACCAGACCTATCCACTGACACAATCTAGTAAAAAGCCCTCCAATGGACACCATAATACTGCCCACCCAGAACACTAGAAGGGCTGACTGTTAAAGAGTTTATATGCCAAAGCCATTCTGTAAAGACTGGAAGAGGTGCCTCCTTCCTCAAAAGTGCAGATACCGACACAAGGCAGTAAGCACCACGACTAATCAAGGAACCATGGCACCAACAAAGGAAACTAATAAAACTCTAATAACTGACCCTAAAGGAATGGATATTTATCAACCATGTGAAAAGTACTTTAAAATAAGGCTCTCAAAGTAATTAGGCAAACTACATATAGACATCTGAATTCTGGAAAGTACTACCTGAGAGAGAGAAGGGTATCTATACTTATATCAGACAAAATAGACTTTAAGTCAAAAACAGTAACAGATCAAAAAGATCATTATAAAATGATAAAGGGGTTAATGTATCAAGAGGATGTAAAAAATTATAAATATATACATATACACCTAATTTTGGAGCAACTAAATAGATAGCAATACAACACTAGCCAGAGATATCATTACCCACTTTCAATAATGAATAAATCAGACAGATAAAATATCAGTAAGGAAACATTGACTTGAACTATATTTCAGGCCAAATAAAACTAGTAGATGTATACAGAAAAGTCCACCTCACAGAAGCAGTATTGTCATTCTTCTCAAGTGCACGTGGGACTTGTTTTTAGAATAGTTCATATGTTAGGTCACAAGACAAACTTTATTAAACGTGAGTATGAAAATTGAAATTATACCAGGTATCTTTTCAGAGCACAATGTTATAAAACTAGAAAACAATAGCAAAAGGAAAACGAAAATATTCACTACTGTATAGACGTTAAACACACTTCTGAACAAGGAAAAAACCAAATGAAAATTATGTAACATATTAAAACAAATGAAAATGGAGAAACAACATACCAAAACTTATAGGATATAGAAAAAAAATAGTAAAGGAGAAGTTTATGCTGATAAATGCCTACATTGTGAAAAAGAAAGATTTAAAATAACCTAACTTTAAACTCCCAGGAAATAGAGAAAGGAAAACAAAGTCGAAAGTTACCAGAAGAAAAGAAGTAAATATCAAAGCAGATATAAACGAAACAGAAATTAGAAAAAAGAAAATATTAACAAAACTAAGAGCTGGTTATTTTAAAGATAAACAGAATTGACAAATCTTTAGATATATGAAGAAAAAAGGCGAGAAGACTCAAATAAATAGAATCAGAAATGAAAGAGGATACACTGAAACTGAGACCACACATAAAAAATATATGTGATTACTATGAATAATTATACACCAACAAACTGAAAAACGAGAAGAAATGGATAAATTCCTAGAAAAATACAACCCAGAAAAACTTAATCATGAAGAAATTAAAAAAATGTGAACAGAAAATGATGAATATGGAGATTGAATCAATACTCAAAAGACTCCCAACAAAACAAATCCTAGGACCAGATGATTTCATTGGTGAATACTGCCAAAGATTTAAAGAAAAATTAATGCTACCCCTTCTCAAACTCTTTCAAAATTATTGAAGAGCAGGAAACAGTCCTAAACTAACAAATAAGGTCACCATATTCTGATACAAAATCATGTAAGGACACTGCAAGAAAATATAGGCCAGAATTCCTGATAAAAGTAAATGTAAAAACACTCAACAAATATTAGCTAAACCAAAATTAACACCACATTTAAAGGACCATACACCATGACCAGAGATTGATCCCTGGAATACAAGGAGGGGTCAACATATCCCTATCAATACATGTGATAAACCATAATTATAAATGAAAGATAAAAATCACATGACCAGCTCAATAGATGCAGATAAAGCATTTGACAAAAAGTGTATGTTTTTTCACAATAATATCTCTTAACAAACTGCAACATAATAAAAATTACAGGTGACCAGTCCACAGCTTTATGATGGAGTTTTGTTGGATTACCTTTATCCAATCTGTGACTGAGCTTATTAAAACTTGAATTATGCTCACTCAGTAGATATGTCATCACTGATTATACTTCGCTTTTATACTTTAAAAACAATGTAAAAATGTGGTGGTAACAAAATTTGGTCAGTAAAAACTAAATTGTACCCCTTCCAAAATAAAATTATAATTGGATATATATATGTGTGTGTGTGTGTATATATATATATATATATATATATATATCCAATTATATATATTCCAAACAAAAATATATTCCATACGGATAAGAAAAATAAATGAAAGGAAATACATTATAACTTCTAAGAAAAAAGGAGATTATTTAATATGTTGAAATAGGTGACAACATTTTTAAAAGTAAAAATAGAGAAAAGTTGTAAATTGACTACATTAAAATAAAAAATAACATCTCTTAAACAGGTATAATTAAGAAAACTGGAAAAAAAACAAGCAACAGAAAGTAGTATCCAATATAATAATAGGCTAATATGCAAATAGACTGAATGGAGGAACAACCAGAACAACCGAACAATCAGTCACTCTGATGTGCACTGGCCACCAGGGAGTGTGTGAAACATGACGAGCATCGTCCGTGGCAGGATGGTGGAGTAGATAAGCAAGGGTGTCAGACCAAGGCAGGACACTGGTGGCTGCCATCAGGATGAGCCTCTGCTGGTTACTGAATATTCTTTGCTCCCGTGTACCACAGTCCCACTTGGCATTTGCACCTGCTCCTGGCACTGGCCCCGCTCACACCCAGTTCCAGCACTGGAGCTGCCGTTCACACCCACTGGTGGCACCCAGTGCCAGCCCCAATAACTCGGTGCTGTCTGTGGGTGTGAGCAGTGGCTGCTGACTCCAATCACCCCTCAGGGCTTCTCCACCTCTTCCTGCTCCTGAGGGTAGATAAGGGACAGCAGCTGCCTCGCACACCTGCTGCTGGCACTGGCCCCAATCGCTCCACACCATCAGCAGGTGTGAGCTGTCAGCATATTGGAGTGGCAGTGGCAGTGGGGGGCATGGGGCTGCTGGCAGACATGAAACTGGGGGCCACAGTGGAGGGGGCTGAGCAGGGTTGCGGAGGATGGGCTGAGACCCACCCCTGTGCCTACCACAGCCTCGTGGTCCACAGTTCCTTTCAAGATGCACAGATTCGTGCACTGGGCCCCTAGTTCATCTATAATGACATGACACTCATTTTGAATAAGTATAAAGGCAGTGTTGATTAAAATACATTTCATTTTCAAAATTAGCTATTAGTAATTAAGGTGTGTATACATTTTTGTATACACACCCTATCTAATCTAATAAAAGAGAAAGATGTAAATTGACCATACCTCTGCTACACCCACAAGCCACGCCTACAAGCCAATCAGGATCAGATATACAAATTAACCCAACTAAGATGGCAGTGGCAACAGAGCTGCAGCAAATAGGAGGCTTGCATTGGAGGAAGCCAAGCTTCCTGCCCACCCTGCTGGCCCTGGGCTCCGCTCAAGGGTACAAAGTTTCAATTACAGAAGATAAATAAACCCCAGATACCTGCTTCCACCTGCCATGGCCTCTGCTCAAGGAGGGTCTGGGAGCCTCTGTTGTCAGGGGCAACCCCACCTAGGCTCCACTTAAGGCTACAAAGATTTAATTATAGAAGTTAAATAAATCCCAAATACCTGCTTCCAACCTGCAGGCATGGCCAGCCTGAAAATAGCCTGAAAATGGTCATCAGGCCCTCACCCAGGCTGGCCAGGCACCTCAGTAGGGCTCTGCACCCTGAAGGAGCTGTGGACAGCCTGAAAACGGACCTCAGCCATGCACAAGGCCTCTCTCCTACATAGGTAATATGCAAATTGACCCTAACAGCAGAACCACTGGGAATGACTGGTCACTATGACACACACTGACCACCAGGGCAGAGACATTCAATGCAGGAGCTGCCCCTGGTGGTCAGTGAGCTCCCACAGGGGAGCTCTGCTCAGCCACAAGCCAGGCTGATGGCTGCCAGCACAGTGGAGGTAGCAGGAGACTCTCTCACCTTCTCAGCAGCATTAAAAATGTCCAACTACATCTTAGGCCTCCTCCCCACTGGCAAGTGGACATTCCCCGAGAGCTCCTAGGCTGTCAGAGGGATGTCTGACTGCCAGCTTAGGTCCAATCCCTGGAGGGGTCCCAGACTGTAAGAGGGAACAGGCTGGGCTGAGGGACCCCCTCATGTGTACAAATTTTTGTGCACCAGGCCTCTAGTTACTAAATGAAAGAATATGAGTAATCATTGTTGTTTATCAAATATATTGTTATCACAATCTTATATGTTGTAGTCATTATCTTATAAATTGATATATCAGATGATTATGCATTAAAATAGAATTTACTAGATAAATACAACATTATCTATTAAAAAACTAAAACCATGATAAAGGTGTGCATTGAGAAAATCAAATTATCTATCATTCTTTTGTATCATTATTCTATTGTCTCAGTCTAAGAGAGCTTAAGGAAAGGGCTTTAAAGAACATTTTGAGGCCATGTTGATGGACCCTTCCCAAATGCAAAAATGTTTAATATATCTAATCTAATAAAAGAGTAATATGCAAATTAATCATCACTCTGAGACACCTAAGCCACACCCACCAGCCAATCAGAGTGGCTGTATGCAAATTAACCCAACCAAGGTGCCAGCTGGCAACCATGGAGCTAGAGCAAACAGGAGGCTTCCGTTGCACCAGTGATGGAGTTGAAACTGTCTTCCTAGGCCGGCTGGAACTCTGCTCAAGGCAACAGTGTTTCAATTAGAGAAACAACGGAGCTGAAGCAAACAGGAGGCTTCATTGCCTGACTAGGCCTATGCTAAAGGCAACAACGTTTGAATTATAGAAGATAAATAAACCACAGAAATCTGATTCCAGCCAGCCTTGCTGGGATGTTGGGTCAATGGAAGCTGTGGGAAGCCTGAAAACGTCCCTCAATCCCTCACCCAGGCTGGCCACACCTCCATGGGTTGAGGGTCCCCATGGGAGTGCTTGGCCAGCCTTCAAACAGCCATCAGCCCCTCACCCAGGCTGGCCAGGCATACCAGCAGGTGGACATCTCCTGAGGGATCCAAGACTGTGAGAGGGCACAGGCCGGGCTGAGGGATCCCCCCAAGTGCACAAATTTTTGTGCACCAGGCCCCAAGTATATATATATTAAACAGAGAACCCATAACTTATAATTTGGGTATAAACACTATATATATAATTTGCATACAGTTGCTCTGATTGGCTAGTGGGCGTGGCTTAGGCATCCCGAAGAAACGGTCAATTTCAATATTACCCTTTTATTAGATTACACACACACACACACACACACACACACACACACACACACATATATATTAGGGGCCCGGTGCACAAAAATTTGTGCACTCGGGGGGTGTGGGTCCCTCAGCCCAGCCTGTGCCCTCTTGCAGTCTGGGACACCTCGGGGGAGATGTCCACCTGGCCAGCCTGGGTGAGGGGCTGAGGTTCGTGCGTGGGAGGGCTGGTGAGTGCAAGCCTGAACGTTTCCCACCAGAGGGCCCACGATAGCACACATCTGGTGGCTCTCCACTGCTGAGGGGACACACCTGGTGCAGAGCTGGGTGGCAATCCAGAGACACACGCTGGTGCAGGATCCCTCGGTGGGGCCCTGCTGCTGAGCAAACACACCCGGGGTGGAGCCGGGCAGCAGACTGGCTTCGGATTCTCCGCACTGTGCAGCAGACGCTCCTGCACGCCCTGTGGAGGCCCCTGGGGGGCAGATGAAGGTAGCGGATGCTGGATGGGTGCCCCCGCACACCTCTGAGGAGGCCGCCAGGGCAGAGCCAGTCAGCGGACCTAGGACAGGCACTCCTGCAAGCCCCGTGGAGGACCCGCTCTCCTGAATGCCTGGTGGAGGCCCCCGGGGGGTGGAGCCAGGCAGTGGACCCGGGATGGGCGATCCTGGATGCCCCGAGGAGGCCCCAGGCCGGACCACCCCCCCACTGAGCTGACACACCTGGCACAGCTATGCCAGTCGCAGAGGCTCCCAGTGCAGAGCCGCCCTGCCAGCCTCCATCTTGGCTGGGCTAATTTGCATACAGCCACTCTGGTTGGCTGGGAGGCGTGGCTTGGCTGGTGGGCGTGGCTTAGGTGTCTTGGGTAATGGTCAATTTGCATATTGCTCTTTTATTATATTAGATATATATACACTAGAGGCCCAACTTGAGTGAAATTGTGTGTGGTTAGGGGCCCTAGGCCTAGCGTAGCCTCCCTTGCGGGTGCTCTGCTGCCCAGCAACACTATGTGAAGTTCTCCACCTCAGGACACTCTGCAAAACTGAGTGCTCCGTGAGGCTCTCCCTGCCCCTCAACTGCTCCTCAAAGCTCACCTCTGGACAATTGGTAAACTCACCCCTCCCCCAGCCCCATGAATTCTCCATGGAACCCCCCTGTCTCGTGACTACTTCCTGAAACTCACTGCTGTCCCAGTGACTACTCAGCTAAGCTCAGGACACCCTGTGAAGCAGCCTGTCACCGCCACTCAACAGTTCTCAGTCCCACCCTGCCTCCAGCCCTGCCTCATGGTAAGCGCCTCAGGGGCCGGGGAAGGGGGAGACAGAGAGATGCTTCATGCTCTTCAGGGTGACTGGTCACCCTTTCAGATGTGACAGGCACCTTGCTCTTTATATATATTAGGAGATATATATATATATATATATATATATATATATATATATATATATTCTAATAAAAGGGTAATATGCAAATTGACCCTCACTCCATTACACCCAAAAACCACGCCCATGAGCCACACCCACAAACCAATCAGGAGCAAATATGTAAATTAACTAAGATGGTGGCGGCCACAGAGCTGGAGTTGCCCTAGGCAATGGAGGAAGCCAGGGCCCCGGGCCCTGAGCTCTACTCAAGGCTATAAAGTTTCCATTATAGAAGATAAACAAACCCCAGATACCCGCCAGGCTGGAACCTTGGGTTGCCAGGGCAACCCAGGCTTCAAGGGGGGTGGGGGAACCAAGGCAACAAAGTTTCAATTATAGAAGTTAAATAAATCCCAGATACCTGCTTCCAGCCAGGCAGCCCAGTAGGGACCCAAATACTGAAGGGGCTGTGGGCAGCCTGAAACAACCCTCTACCCCTCACCCAGGCTGGCCAGGCACTTCAGTAGGGACCCAAACCCTGAAGGGGCTGTGGGCAGCCTTAAACGGCCCTCTGCCCCTTACCCAGGCTAGCCAGGCACCCCAGTAGCAACCCGAATCCTGAAAGGGCTGTGGGCAGCCTGAAACGGCCATCAGCCCCTCATGCAGGCTGGGCAGGCATGCCAGCAGGTGGACATCCCCTAAAGGGTCCCAGACTGCAAGAGGGCACAGGCCGGACTGAGGGACCCCCCAGAGTGCACAAATTTTTGTGCACTAGGCCTCTAGTATATATATATATATATATATATATATATATATATATATATATATATATATATATATATATTTCAATGAAATATACAGACAGATGGAAAAGTAGAAAAATAAGTTTTCAGGAATTTCACAAGAGGCATTTTCTGTAAATAAAACAACACAAAATACCAGTATATAGACAGCAAAGTTTCTAAAATTAATAAAACAACAAAATTTATTGAACATTTCAACAGACATATGTCTTCAAAGACATAAAAAATCTCTTTTTCAGAATATTGTGATTAAACAGATCAAGAACAGTATTGGCTATCACATATCTTATGTGTTTATGCTTTTAATAAATATTCCTCTATGGGTCTCTCTTACTAATACTTAGATACAGTAATTATTTCCTTTATAAGTCATTCCATTCCAATAAGTAGTCTTTTCTAGTTGATACCAATGAGCACATTAACATAGCCATCATCTAGGTTAAGTCTATCAATCCAGTAAAGTATCACACAGAGAAAAGTTTATGCAACAATGTGAGAGAAATTGAGAATCAGATAATTTCAAAATGGAAGACTTTTCAGTTTGACTTTAGCTATATCTGATATTTAAGCATACATATGCAGTGTTTTCAGTCCCTGAAATCATGTTAGAGAATACACGAAAGACAATGGTGGTAAATAATATATGAGAAATTGACGTATTAACAAAATGTTGATATATTCATTTATAATATAAAAATATGACTTTTAAAGGAACAATAATATAAGGAGAGACAAGCATATTCTTTTTTCTAGGGCAATTCACATAAAGATTCATATCATAAACAGAGACTACTTGATCAGAACATAGCAAGACAATTATGTGATTCAACTATTTTTTAAAAATAGGAAATGAGTTCACAGATTACGTATCTGTATAGTAGGGCATTCATTTTCACAGCTGTTGATAGCACCTAAAAATAGCTTTTAATCCTAGAATTTTCAATATCTACATTAGTATCAATAATATGAAAGTAACAGTGAGTGTATCTTCTCATGAAGAGGTCTGTAAGACAAAAATCTCAGGCCTGTTTGAGGCCTGGTTATTTTATTACATATATGTATATATATGTGTGTGTGTATAATTTTTTTTATTGGTCAAGGTATTGCAAATGTGTCCTCATCTCCCAATAACCCCCAACCCTCCCGTCCCACTCATGCCCTCATCCCTGTTGTTTGAGTCCATGGGCTTGGCTTATATGTACACATACAAGCCCTTTGGTTGATTTTAAATATACTACGGCCCTCAACAAACAGCTCTAAGCACAACTTTTCCTCAGTTACTGTGTTTGCCCATTTAGACAAGCGGGCTTGTAGCCAGTGTATGGAACTGTCATCTGTGGTTGAGTTCATGTAAGTCGTTTGAACTAGGAGGGTAGGAGCTCTTTGAATTATTTCACAGACCATCACTTAATTGCAGTATCTCTTTGACATCTGTTTGATTTAGAAATTCGAAGGTCAGAGAACATGTCAAAAAAGGGTATGCCACTGCAGGCCCATACTCTGGGGAACAACAAATACTGTAACAAAATTATGCCTTCCCCCTGGATCTATGGTCTGAATTTGTGTAATAGACTTACACATGTGCCAGCCATGACATTGATGTCTTTTTACTTAGTAACATAATATAAATGTTATACCAATTATGACAAATGGTAAGATAAAAATTGGTATTTTTGAGTTTTATTATAGATTTGATAGAGAATAAAAAAGATATGGACTCCTCTCAATTCTGTAAAAAAAAATTTCAGCTGTTTACAATGAACAGTTTCCAAATAATATATTTATGCATGAAATAGTTTAGTCTTTATGTGAAAATATAATTGAAAAATTGAGCACATTTGAGTTGGGCACTTTAAATAAAATTCAATGGCTATTCCATTGTTTAGATGGTAAAAACAAACAAAACAAACAAGTATAGACTTTGACCAAAAGAACTAAATCTTCTAAAAGTACATTTCTTCTTTGACAAAATATCATTTGCCACTCATTGACAGTTTAAACGTTAACTTGATATATTCTTCTTTCTGTTTCTAAGTGTTGAATATGCAGCATTTTATTTCTAGCAGGCCTGGAGTCAATACACAAAGCTGCTTGTGAGAAAGGTTTGGCAGCTACAGCCTCGCAGATGTTAAGAAATGTGTCCTGTTAGCCCTGGCAGCTGGGTATGTGTATGCTCTCCAGTTATATTCTTGTCTGACCTAGTGATTTGCTCCACTGTTAGCTGCGATGACAGCTGTTCAGCTGTATTGAGGTTTTGTCTGTTATTTATTATTTATTGCAAACTACAGCTCAGCACAGTTAAGTAGCCCTATCTACGAGGCATAATTGTGCTGAACAAATCTCTTGGCCCCAAACCCTTCATCTGGTGTATATGATATGAAGACATGGAGGAGCCATGGTCAGCAAAACCGGGAGGAGCACTCATTCTTTCCTCCTGTGGTTACTAAAGAGACTCTTTTCTTCTCTTCACAACACCAATTTAAGATATAAATTGTCAGGAGTCATTAAAAACAAGTTTAATAATAAAACAGCGTGTGCTGTGGCATTATAAAACAAAATAGAGATGTTTTAAATTGCATTATTTTATAAGAATTTTAACAAACAAACAAAAAGAAAAGAGTTCCTGCAATGAATGATACAATATATGTTTAGGAGACATAAAATGAGAGAAGTGACTGAATTCAATGACTATATTTATGCCTAAAAATAAATTTGTAAGCACTGTGCTGGGAGTATATCCCATTTGTTTTTTTTGTAATGTGATTTTATTATCATTTAATTTGACACATTTTCTAATTTTCCTTGTGATTATAATTGTTGACTAGATATTATTTACATGTCACTAAATTTAAAATTAAGTGTTTTTTTTCTAAATATCTTATTGTTATTGATATTTGATTTACTTATAGCATGAATAGAGACTACATTCTGTAAGATTTCAGTCTTTTGATATAATGTGACTCTTTCATGACAAAGTATGTGGTCTAACGAATGAACATATCATATAGACTTGAAAAGATTATATTTTAGTTCTTGGATTTAGTGTCCAGCATAGCAATTAAGTAAAGTTATCTAAGTGTCCATATTATTTATGTATGTGTGAATGTGTATGCATGTATTTATCTATTTATTGACAGATACTGTTATTTTTTAAATTAGTGTATGAAAGGGGATGCTAACATATCTAAATACCACTGTAGCTTTGTCTTTTGGATGTAATGAGGCAGGCCAGTAAGCCAGGACAAGTGGCATAGGGAAACTGAGACAGATAGCTGAACGAACTGACAGAGCAATGTACAGCAGATACTGAAGGTCACCCCCCAGAAATAACATCTAATGGTTGGCCTCAGTTCTATTTGAGCTGCAGACACAGAAAAGCAGCAAAACCAGATGGGCTACACCAGGAGCTGCTACAATGACTTAGGATGCCCTGACACTGGCCAATCAGTGGAGATCATGACCCTGGAGGAGCACTCTGAGAGAACTGATTAATATTCTGCTGACCCCTCCACCCCCCACAACTCCCCTAAGTTTCCCACCTCAGCCCCACCATTCCCTTTCTTCTCTTCATCCCCTATATCTTCCCCCACAAGCATGCATCTCCTAAACCCTAAGGAACCCCAGGAGATTTGCAACTTGGAGAGCAATGGGCAATGACAGCTTGCCGCAGGCTAGTCCCCTGAACTTGACCCCAAGCCCCCCTTTTCTCTGATTTCCCAGAGAGCTAAGGCAGCCCAGTCTAGGCTTTCCTGTTACTGCTTCTATGCGAAGCCCTTTCTTGTTTTACAACCTCAGCTTTAATAAATATTCTGGACTCATGTTGTGAAATGTTTCCTGCATGAAGTAAAAAACCCACATACTACCAGCTGGCCCTAACCAGACCTGGGTCAGGTCCCCTTTCCAGTAGCAGTATTTTCAGAAATGTTTTACAATTTTTTTTTTAAAACTTAAGTGTGTCAGTTATAGATAGCAGCATATACATAGGTCTTGAATTTTTTTTTTCTAACCCTAACAATATCACTTTTCTTTGCAGAGGGTAACCTATTGTATGGAAGAAAAAAAAAGATAATACTACTTTTTGAAATATTTTATTATTTGATTTTATTTTACCGATCTGTTTTTTATTATCTCAGCCCCATTTCTGAGGATATTTAGCTCAATCCATTTTTTATTTGTTGATTTTTTTAAAATTTATTTATTTATTTATTTATTTATTTATTTATTTATTTTCATCACCATTTGTCCCTCCTATATGCCCCTCCACCTCCATCCACACACAGCCCCAATCCACAATCACCACACTGTTGTCCATGTACTATAAATTTTGTTTTAGGTTTTAGAGACTAAAATTTGTGTTCTTAGTTTTGCTCTGTTTAGTTTTAAATCATGTTTGGTGTCAATGTCAAATACAATCTTACTTTTTTTTCATTAAATGGTCATATATATTTTAAATAGAAATTTAATATAATAAAACAGTAATATGCAAACTGACTGTTACCCGAGACACCTAAGCCACGCCCACCAGCCAAGCCACGCTTCCCAGACAACCAGAGCAGCTGCATGCAAATTAGCCCAGCCAGGATGGAGGCCAGCAGCCATAAAGCTAGAGCAAACCAGAGGCTTCTGTTGCAACTGCCTGCCTAGGCTGGCTGAGCCTCTGCTCACGGCCACACCCACCAGCCAATCAGAGCAGCTGTATGCAAATTAGCCCAGCCAACATGGAGGCTGGCAGGGCGGCTCTGCAATGGGAGCCACTGTGGCCAGCATATCTGTGCCAGGTGTGTCAGCTCATTGGGCAGGGGTCCAGCCTGGGGCCTCCTCGGGGCATCCAGGAGCGCCCATCCTGGGTCCACAGCCTGGCTCCGCCCCGTGGGGGCCTCACCAGGTGTGCGGGAGAGCGGGTCCTCCATGGGGCTTGTAGGAGCAGCCATCCTGGGTCCGCTGCCTGGCTCCACCCTGGGGGGCTTCTTGGGGGTGTGAGGGAGCACCCATTCAGGGTCCGCTACCTTCATCCACCCCCCAGGGGCCTCCACAGGGCGTGCGGGAGCATCTGCTGCACAGTGAGGTGAATCTGAAGCCAGTCCACTGCCCGGCTCCACCCTGGGTGTGTTTGCCCAGCAGCAGGGCCCCACCGAGGGATCCTGCACCAGCATCCGCCCCTGCCTCGCCACCCAGCTCTGTGCCAGGTGTGTCCCCTCAGCAGTGGGGGCCCACCAGGCGTGTGCAATCATGGGCCCTCTGGTGGGAAACATCCAGGCCTGCACTCACCAGCCCTCCCACCCCCCAGTGCACAAACCCTGAAGGAGCTGTGGGCAGCCTGAAAATGGCCCTCAACCCCTCACCTAGGCTGGCCAGGCATGCCAGCAGGTGGACATCCCCCCAAGGTGTCCCAGACTGCAAGAGGGCACAGGCCGGGCTGAAGGAACCCCACACCCCGAGAGCACAAATTTTTGTGCACTGGGTCCCTAGTCCTGTATACTAAAAGGTTAATATGCAAATCAAGTGAATGGCTGAACGGCTGGTCTCTATGACGTGCACTGACCACCAGGGGGTAGACATTCAATGTAGGAGCTGCCCACTGGTGGTTGTGAGCTCCCACAGGGGGACCACCGCTCAGCCAGAAGCTGGGATCACATCTGGGGAATGCAGTGGTAGAGGGAGCCTCTCATGCCTCCGTGGCAGCACTACAGATGTCAGACTGATGGCTTAGTCCCACTCCCCGCCACACCCCCTGAGGCCTCCCAGATGTGAAAGGGTGCAAGCCAGGCTGAGTAACCCCCGAGTGCACAAATTTTGTGCACCAGGCCTCTGGTGTGTGTATATATATATATAAAATGGTTTATGAATAACTCCAGATTTACTATTTATACTTATATTCTTTCCTTTTGAAAAAGTCTGTGTCAATTCTTTTCAGCATGAATGATTTTTGTTATATCTTGTAGGTTTACTGTCAAAACATTATTTCCATTTTAATTAATTAAAATAACATTTAATCTTCATAATTGAAAGCTATGTTAGTTTTACATAAAATTCTACTTTGACATTATTTTTATTCCTTTTTGAGTTCACAAAATCTTATTTAATTTTCTTCTGGCCTAAATCATTTCTCATTAGAAGCTCAACATCATTTGTCCTCTATGTAAATGTCAATTTAAAAATAATTTGATTGCTTTCAAGATATTCTCTTTATCCTTTGTCTTCAGCCACTTCTCAATGGTGTGAATTAGGAAAATTTTTGTGTACTCATTATTATTTATGTTTACTTTTGTTATGTAAGTTTATCCATTGCAATTAATTCTGGAAAATTTTGGCTATTATTTCTTCCAATATGTATCTGTCCCTCTCCTTTTCCTCTATTTTGAGGGCTTCGATTATATCTTTATAGATTACATGCAATAATGTCAGAACTAATTAATAATCTATACATTCTTTTACATGACTGTACATGGAAGTCTAGCTAGATTCATAGCAACACAAATTCAACATAAGCAGAAAATCTAAACAAAATATTTTTAAATGTGTACAAGGGACTTGGTGAGTTAATAAAACCAGGACTTATGAAGCTAAAATATAGGAAAAAAAGGAATACTGGAGACATGCACTTAATTATTATTGTTCTTTTTCCCTTTAGACATATGACAATTTGAAAAATAGTATCAGAGTTGTTAAGAAATAGAACAGAGCTCTCTGCATTCTTATGAGTCTGACAGGTAATACAAAAAGTGGACTTCATTGCTCACTAAGAAAGAAAAGACCTAAATCAAACTGAGGTTTTCATGGGAAGCTCTTCAAGAAAACATCTTGTAAAAGGTAGGACTGAAATGTACCAGTGTTCACATAGATTATCTTCAGGATTTTCATTTTTACAACTGTTTGTCCAAAGCAAGGAAATCAGCACTGGAGGAAATTAACGTTATCCAGAGCCTCAATTTTTCTTTTTATCTTTCCATACCTATTGCCCAACATTCATGTAAAAATGGCAAAGGTATAAAAGTCTAGAGCACACTACTGGTAAATAAGAGAAAAAAATAGACCTACAAAGTTTTTGTTGTTTGTTTGAAACACATCTTGTTAAGAATTTAAGGAAAAGTATGAAGATGGGAATAAGAAAATAAAAGACCTTACAAACTCCAATGCCAATCTGCACAGAAATGAAAAGACACACTAATATCTCTTAAAAAAAATAAACTATCTTTTGTCAGAAATATCACCTCCCAAATGTCCTATTGTTTTTCAATTACTCTGTTTAAGACCTACTTAAAATTTATAAGATATGAAAGAATATATGTTCTAACGACCAGAATGCAAGAGAAACAGTAATTAATAAAACCAGTATGCTGGAGATTGAGTTGTTGAGAATTGATAATCATCTTTAATTGCAATTAATTATAGTCAAGAATAAAGAGAACACACGGTAGAATGGATAAAATGTGGAAAGTTTGAACTAAGATTTAGAATTATTAAAGTTATCAATAGTAGACATGCACAATACAGTTATCAGATAGGTTTAGCAGAAAACTAGAGCAACAACCTGTGACCTGCAGCAATTAGTATAGATCAGTGATTATTAACCTTTTTCATCTCATTGCACACATAAACTAATATTGGCCAAGATAAAGGCAGCAGCATTTAGGATATATTTTTCAATATCTGAAAATCTTCCGATGACAATTAGTTTCTTTACTGCTGTTCTGCAGCCATCCTAGTCAGTTGGACAGGCCTGGTTTGACTATTGAAAGGGTCAGAAAGTTTTTTAAATGAACTTTCTAAAGCCAGGATTCTTCATACAGATCTTGAGAATTCAAATTATAGACTCATTACAGTCTCGCTTTCTAAGACTGAGCCCAAGAGGAAACTGATCCTGTGGATATCCTTCAGCGTTCCAGTGCTTGACTGCATTCTCTTTTTCTTACTGCACTATACCTATTACTTTAAATAAAAAACAAAAAACACCCTCTGGTGTCTGGGGAGTGCTTTCAAATATGTGAAATGGGAAAACAATGTAATCAGAGACCTGAAAGCTAAATTAATTTACGTGTACCTCAGTCAAGGTAAAGGTTAAGGGTAAGTGTTAGGTGGCACATCATCCAAAGAAAGGAGATAGAGAACCAGGCAAAATCGATCTCTGAAGACCTTAAAAAACAAACAAAACTTTCAACCTTGGGTAATTCGCTTTTCAATAGACAAACTGCATAATATTTGAAAAGAAGCTCCTCCTGTGCTCATGATCTGTGTTAGTTTCACATGCTGCATATCAAATTATCACCTAATTACCAGGTTAAAACAACACCCATTTATTACCTCAGTTTCTTAGATCAAATCCAGCCACAGTATAAGTAGTTTCTCTGCTCAGGGTCTCACAAGGTGAAAATCAAGTCTTCTGCTGGGCTACAGTTTAATCAGGAGTTTTGGATTATCTCCTGAGCCTAAGAGGCTGTTGGCATAATTTAGTTCTTTGTGATTATCAAACTGAGGTATCTATTTGCTTTCTGTTGTGGAGTGAAGGTTGCTCAAGAGGCAACCCTCCAGTCCTATTCATATATCCCTCTCACAACATGGAAACTAAAATCTTAAAGGACAGCAAGAGCATCAGTAAGAACCTCAGGGCCTCTTTCAAGGTCTCTCACCCAATTAATTCTGACCTAGCCAGGATAAGCTTTCTTTTAGTTAGCTCGATCTGATTTGGGACTTTAACTGCATATGCAAATATCTTTGCATTCTCCATATGTTGTAGGCTAATCACAGATATAAAATTTCATTATTTTTATAGATCACCCCCACAATGAAAGTGAGGGTATTATATAGGGTGTGTACAGGATTGGCTTCAAGAATCTTGGAGACCATCTTGGATTTTGTCTATCACCTGATCTTAGTAGCAACTGAGTATCTAATTACAGAAATTAAGTGGTGATGTGACTGGAACTACACATTAGTCTTGTTATATTTGTTTAACTTAAGTCAATTGTAGTACCAATCGATTAATCAAATAATCAATGTGCAAATTTGGTGTCAGAGTCAAGAAGTTTCATTTCACACTACTAAATATCGTGAACTGGTGGCATAGATCCATGTTCCCATTTTGGAATTGGTCCTTTCCCTCAGGTCATATTTATGATCTTACTAGAGGGTTCCTCACAAACACCTCATGGATGAGAAGAGATTTAATGGTTCTGGCTTACATATAAACCAGTTTGATACGTTGGAATGAGATGAAAATAGATTGTAATTGTAATGATACGTTAATCAGAAAATGTGGCTCTGCATTACAGTATTGAAGGATATCTCTACAGGCAATGTTACAAGGACTACTCTTTGTTGTTTACTTGATATGCAGTAAAAAGTGACTGAGAATCCAACCATGTTGGCACCCTGATTTCAAACTTCAGACTGTGAGAAATAATCGTTTGTTGTTGAGGCTGCTGTGGACAAAATAATAGGGGGGAGGTGTCCTATGGGAAGTGACCTCATAGGATGATCTGTTTATAAGTTCCTAATGAGCAGATCATGGTGGGTAGTCATGCCCCAGGACTATAACTTCTTTAGTAAAAGGTTTTAAGCCTACCCTGTCCATTGTTCTTGTGCATCTAGGTGAACACACCTTTGAAATACAAAAAAAATAATAATCCTGGAATTGGGTATTAGCCCCAAGAGAGACTAGGGAGAATATAATCTTGTTAACTACCCTGTAAGCCAAAACCCACTTTGCTTTCTCTCACTTTCATATCTTTACATTTCCTCTTTTATTTTAAATACAGAAAGGGAATTGCAAAACTGTTCTTCTCTGGATCATTTGAGATTTTGTTCTTGGGCATATGTCCTCAGTTTGGCTCAAATACCCTTATAAACATTCTCTTCTATACAGATTTGGACATTCTTACATTGACATTGCCCAGTCTATGCTATTAATGGTATAGCAGTTTGAACTGACTAAAACAACTCCTCTCACCAAAATGTCAGTAGCAGAAATTAATTCTGAGCCCTACATATGGCACAAATCTCAAGAAGACAAGCTAGTCACTCAGCACTACACTGATAATATTCAACCCTTCTATCCTGGAGTGTTAAGTAGTTTATTCTTACCAGAAGTGATGCCCTATCTGGAAATAAGTTTATTTTGCTATAATTTTTCTTGGTAGCATCACTGTCTGAGACTTTTACTTTTGCCCAATGCAATAACTGAATGAACCCTGACAATAATGTCTCAGGAAGAAAAATCAGTGTTATAGCAAATAAGGTATAAAAATTAGTAAAAGATCACTTACAGTATCAAACACTCTATCATTGAAAAAAGTTGGCTCAATAGACTACTGGAATGTTAATTAAGGCATCAACTTAGAGGCAACATTCAACCTTGAACCAATGGTCACTCTGCTGTGTCCCACAAAGCTAAATTACACACGTCTGAAAAAAGGTAGGGAAAGAAAACAGAATAGGCTTTTCTTCCCAGTATTTCATTGACCCAGTTATAGAATGTATGCTTTATGTTCCACAGATTTAGGCTCTGCTGAGTTAGTGAATCTAATTCCTGGGGAGTTAGTGAAGTCAAAGTCAAGTAGTTAAGACTCCTAAGAAAATATCTTTAATTAAAAAAATAAAATAGGTTTATATGCTAGTTTAAATAAAAACCACAAGAAAAAAGTCACGTAGCATCTTTAACCATTATAGAAAATGCTTAACCTTGGGCCTGTTAGACTCAAAGGAAAAGACAACAACAATAAGAAACATAAGACAGCAGAAATAATAAGACGGCAATGAGTAAGAGTCACATGAAACAGGATGACATATCTAAGAGGGGAGGGGTGTTGGATACTAGATAAAAGAAGAAAGTAGCCAAATAACATGTATGCATAGTCCATGGACACAGACAGCACTGTGGTGAAGGCCAGGGAAGCGGGGAGAGACAGGGTGGAGGTGGAGGAAGTGGGGGGTTAAGAGGAACATCTATAATCCTGTCAACAACAACAATAAAAAGAGTCACAAAATGTATAGTTTCTACCCCTACACATCAAGGTAACCTACTAACATGCATTCTTAGTAATTTTTTCAGCCAATAAAGCAAATGACAAACTGAAGGCTCTAATTTAAAATATGATTTTGATTTAATATGTAAACCTAGCTCTCTATTCAGTTTCTTCACTGTGTGTCCTGTAAGCCTTAACCTTTTCTTTTTTTTTTTTTTTTTTTTGTAAAACAAAGCATATTTATTATTTCACAGTGTCTGTGGGTCAGAAGTCTGAACAGGGTGTAGCAGAGTTTTCTGTTCAAGACATCACAAAGTTGAAAATAAGCAAATCAGCCAGGATTGCACTCTCATCTAGAGCTCACAATTATCTTCCAATCTCTTTCAGTTCCTATGGTTGTAGGATTGAGATCCTTCTTTTCTTACAGCTATTGCCTGGGGTTACTCTCACCTCCTAAAGGCCTTCCTCAGATCCAAGCAACAGTATTCCCTCATATGCAATTCACAACATGGTTTTTTTCTTTTCTCCAAGCCAGCAGGAGTGCATCATATTGACAGATCCCACCACACTCAACAGAAGTTAATACAAGGCACATATATTAGAAGGAAAGAATGTTAGGAGCCATCCTAGAATTCTCCCTACCACCACTTTCATTGCTGTTGGGGTTTATTTTTTATATAAGCAAAGCAAAAATGCATGCACACATCCACATCTCTTCTTCAGATAATCAGTGACATATAATATATACGTTTCTCTATCTTGTTTTTTGCACTTAATAATATTATCTGGAGCTCATTTTATAACAGTATCTAGAGATATCCTCATTCTTTTTCAACAGCTTGGTACTTCATTTTATGTATATATCATATTTTATTCAACAATTCTCGCCATTTGTGTTGTTTCCAGTATTTCTTTTGCTATTACAAATAGTGATGCAACAAATAGCTTTGTGTAGTCTTTTTTTTTTGGTCAAAAAAATTTATCTAGATATTGCCAGTTCTCCCTATAGAGATGATACCATTTTGCTCAGCTATCACAGTATAAATTTACTTTGTGATTATCTTTTTGTGAGTGAGGATAAGCAATTTAACATAAGTTGATGGGAAATCTGTATTTCTTTTCCTATTAATTGTTTATGTTCTTTGCCTATTTTTCTATAACTTGTTGTATTTGTCTCAATTTCCACAAGTTCTTAGGGAGTTTAACCCTTTTTCCGTGATATGAGCAACAAATAACTTTCCCACTTTTTCACCATCTTTTGACTTCTTATATTGTTTCTGCTACAAAGAAATTTTTCATAAATGCAGTTGAATTTGTCAAATATTTTCTTTTATGGCTTCTGAATTTTGAATCATAGACAGGAAGGTTTTCCCCAATCAATATTTATAAAGGAATCTACCATGTTTTTTTTCTTTTTTATTTGCACTCAGTCACCAGAAATCAAGGTTTTAAAAAATATTATTATAAATTGCTTAATTGAAGGTTTTCTCAAGCCTGTAATAGTGGGAGGTAACACTGGTTAATTATCTGGCCTTGTATGCAGTGCCAACTGACAGACACTCTTTTTTTTTATTGTTCTTTTTATTATTATTATTATTACATAAAGCTTTACAAAGATTAGTACATATCTCTCTTTCCCCCCTGCCCTTCCCCCCACCTCCCCTACCCCCCAGTGTTTTGTG
>PVJC01021731.1:0-27968 GCA_004026665.1 Murina feae
TCCTCAGGGCGTCCAGGAGCAGCTGTCCCGGGTCCACTGCCTGGCTCCACCCCCTGGGGCATGCAGGAGCATGGGGCCTCTGCAGGGTGTGCAGGAGCAGCCGTCCTGGGTCTGCTGCCTGGCTTTGCCCCCAGGGGCCTCTGCGGGACATCCAGGAACGCCTGTCCTGGATCCACTGCCTGGCTCTGCCCTGGGGGCCTCCGCAGGATGTCCAGGAACACCCGTCCAGGGTCCGCTACCTTCATCCGCCCCCCAGGGGCCTCCAGAGGGCGTGCGGGAGCATCTGCTGCACAGTGCGGAGAATCCGAAGCCAGTCCACTGCCCAGCTCCACCCTGGGTGTGTTTGCTCAGCAGCAGGGCCCCACCGAGGGATTCTGCACCAGCGTCCGCCCCTGGCTTGCCACCCAACTCTACGCCAGGTGTGTCCCCTCAGCGGTGTGGGCCCACCAGGCGTGTGCAATCGTGGGCCCTCCGGTGGGAAACGTCCAGGCCTGCACTAATGGCTCTCAGCCCCTCACCGAGGGCAAAGGCCGGGCTGAAGGACCCCCACCCCCACCCCCCCAGTGCACAAATTTTTGTGCACCGGGCCCCTAGTTTATGAAATAATTGGAAATTTGAACAATGACTAAATGCTTGATGATACTGAAGAATTATTATGTTATGGTTATGTTTTTAAAGGTTCTTATATTTTTTGATATACATACTAAAATATTACAGATTATATAATACATGAGATTTGCTTCAAAATAACACAGAAGGTAAGGAAATGGATAGGGATATATAAGAAACAATATTGGCCATAGGTTGATAATTGTTTAAGCAGAAAGTTCTATATACTATTCAGCGTACTTTTGTATATGTTTGAAGATTTCAATGATAAAACATTTTAAAAAGATGAATGCGTATGGCATATGAAGAAGTGATATTGGAAAATGATTTCAAACCATTTGCTTTCAAACCATCAAATTCCTCTCATATCTCTTCAACTTCCAATAACTGACCTTCTTTCTAGCTTCATGGAGAAAGTTAAAATCATTACATTTCAATTACTTGCTACCAAACTGAAAAAAACAAAACTGCAAATGCCATTTTCCTTCCCTTTCTTATGTTTCTCTAATCTAAAACCTGTTCTTTCACATGTTTATTGGATTCTTTTCCTTCCCTCTTTCCAAGGAACCCACCTTTATCTTTTTTTTTTTAGTTTATCCAACTCTTCTCTCAAATAGATTCCTCTTGTTGATATGTAAACATAAGAAAATTTATGTCTCTTTCACCATAAAAATAAAACCACCAAACCCTGCTCCTAAATGCTCCTTCATATACTACCCTTATTATATTTTCGCCAAACTTCTTGGAAGGGTTACTTATCCTCTCTGCTTCTATTTTTTCCCTCTTGCTTACTCAATGCATTTAGACTAGTGTCCACCCAGGCTAATCCAGGCTAGTCACAATGTCTATAAATCTATGAGATATTCTAAAATTCTCATTTTTTGTTACTACTTGAAATTGTTGAGTATATCTTTTTTGTTTTAAATTTTATCAAATTTTATTTATCTATATATTCATTTAGAGAGAAATATCGATGAGAAAAAGACACATTGATCAGTTGCCTCCTGCACCCACTATGCCAGGGCCAGGGATTAAACATGCAACCTTTCTATCCCTACCCCTCCTTGTGTGTGCCCTTGTCTGGAAGTGGAAACCAAGACCCTTCAGTTTGAGGGCCAAGACTATATCTACTGAGCATACCAGCCAGACACTGGCCAGGGCAAGATTATTACCTGGCTTAACCAGTTTGAGCTGCTATAACAAAATCCCATTGGGAACTTACACAACAGAAATTTATTTTCTTACAACTCTAGAGGCTAGAATTCTGAGATCGGGATGCTGGAATGGTTGGTTTCTGGTGAAGGCTCTCTTCTTGACTTGCAGATGGCTGTCTTCTCACTGTGTCCTCACATGAATGAGAGAGAGACGAGCAAGCTCTCTGGTATCTCTTCTAATCTGCACACTAACCCCATCATGAGGGCCCCACCCTCAAGACATCATCTAAAACCAATTTATTTCCTACAGGCCTCATCTCCAAATACCACCACGCTGGGGCTCTGGGCTTCAACATGAGAATTTTGTGGCGACACAATTCAGTCCATTGCACCATTCATCCAGTCAGAAATCCAGAAGTCAGCTTAAATCTTACTCTCCATCCCCTCAACTCCATTACCACCATCTGTGGACCCTCCCTCCCCAATACCTATCAAAGCTTTCAGTTTCTCCATTTCTAAAACATTCCCTGATTCAGCTTACTATTGTCTTATATCAGTATCACTACAATATTCTCCTAATTGGCCTTGTGCATCTACTTTGGTCCCTCTAATCTCTTATACACCCTGTTATTATAATCATCTTTTCAAAATGTAAGTATATCAACACACACACACACACACACACACACACACACACACACACACACCTCTCACCAGATACATGTCCTGCTTAAAGCTCTCCACGGTCCCCAGTACTCTTAAGATAAAAATCTAAAATCCTTTATTATGGCAAGTCTGGGCCTCTGTCTCTCCCTACAGCCTCACCTCTCCCCTGTATTCACTTCCTTCAGTGACCCATGAGCTATCTCCCCACAGGGTCTTTTGCACTTTCTCCCAGAAAGCCATCCATCCCATCCACGTCCTTGATTACTCCTTTTCATCCTGTGGAACTCAGCTCAAGCATCAGTTACTCAGAGATGTTTTCCTAAATCATCACTTGGTATGAACCCACAGGACTTCATGACATTTACATTAGTTTGTATTTACATATTGCTTTGTGTGGTTATTCGGTAATCAAATTGTCTTTTCTATTAGACTGTGTGCATTTATTGAGAAGGAACTGTATATCTTTTGCTCACCACTACCCAGTGCTTAGAATGATACCTGGAATACTGTATTGCTCATAAATACTTGTGAAAGTCAATGAAAAGTTCCATTGGGGATTAAACCCATCATTTAAAACTTGAAGGGATCTTAGAACAAGTGTCTTATGTTATAGAAGGAGACACTGAGGTTCAAGAAGTGAGATGATGTTACTGACGATCATTTGCTTAGTGACTGTAAGCCTGGGTTATATAGGTGATACCAAGTTAGAGAGTCTTGACAGTCCAGGGGAGTTGAATTAATGAACAGGGAGGTGAGTGGTCTAACCTCATGGCTTTGGCAGGAGAGGCTACTCTAACAAGCACATAAGGGACAGGATTATTGAGAGAATCTGAAGTGAGGGCTGCTAGTAAACAGGCTGAGGAAGTAATCAGGGCATAAACCTACCCCAGGAAGGGAACAGGCACCAGGAGGACCTGGGATAAAAAGGAAAACTAAAAGGACTTGGAATAAAAAGAAGGATGAATTGAAGGTGATCGTACAGTTGTGAGAGGACAGGGCTGGAATAACATTGCTATGTAAAGAAATTTGAAGACTATACTAAAGAAAGGAGTGAATAAGAAGAGGGGAGAAAAATGACTTACTTTCATGTAAATAAGTTGTTATTCTGAATGGCTAACCATATCTAAAAGGCAATGGAGAAGCCGTCCTGGACTTGAGTAATAAGTCAAAACTAGAACTAGGCACTTGGGAGTTGTTAGCACGAAAGAGCTGAGGTTCCGGTTTGTACAGAGCGAGATAAGAACAGAAGGCTCAAGACTGGGTCCTTGGCAAGGTGGAGGGCTAGAGATTTCAGGGAAGAGCTGTATGCAAACACACGGTATGTAACCTACTAAGTTAATTAGGAAAAGCCAGGTAGTGTTCTTTCGTCTTCTACTTTAGCCCACTCCATGTCTCCACTAAGACATTCCCCAGTTACCCTCACTCTCTTCTGTAAAGAATTCTGACAGCATTATACTACACGAAGAAATAAAAAATCTAAATAATTCCCTCACCACTGACTTCCCTGCAGACCTTGTGCTGGCTTATCACCATCTTGCCACCCCCACAAACAGCTTCTGTGACTCTTTGGGTCCTATTACTTAGCCAAGTGCAGTCCCCTGGAGGGACCACTGTCAGCCAGACCCCCAAAGATTTACAGTCCCTTCATTTTACAGTGCTGGGAAGGAATTAATATGGCCTACTGAGGCCATGGTGAAAAAGTTGGTATTAAAATCAGGTTGTTATCTGAATAAAAGAAAATGTTTATTAAAAATCAGTTAGTTAAAAATCATCCATTTTTCTAATTTCTTTGCAAAATCCAAGTTACAGTTGAAATACTAATGGTGAAATAGTGAAAGGATTTCCTATATTTTAAAATTCTTAGTCCATTCCCTACCTGACATCCTGACATCAAGTTTATTGTTTCATTTTGATAAATCATGGGGAATATAAACTACAATAATGTAATGCTGACACTGCAAATTGGAGCCCATAAAACTCAGGAAATGTAAAAGACAAGGTTCTTACAGTTTTATTAGCTAGTTTACATTTCTTAAATGTAGAAGATAGCCTGCTAGTATGGCTGTAAAACTGAATTAAGATAAAGACAGGGCTCCATGTCAGGCTATGGTCCTTGGCCTTATTTCTGGAAAGAGGAAAGAGGCAAAGGGTTAACTATCACGGGTACATTAAGAGGAATAAGTTTAAATAGCTCCTTACGATGCTTTTTTTCATTTTGAATCTTCTTGCATTTAAAAATCATATTACCTATTCTTCATTTATCACTCTGGAAAATGACAGGAGGCTATTTGGGGCATCTTTTTCAGGTATTTTACCTTTTATTCCCCCTGTTGCCTCCAACTTTAATTCATAAGCTTATTCTAAAGGCAGGCATAAAGAGGACTCTGCTACGAAGTTCATACACCAAAACAGGCTAATATAATTGATAATGGAAAAAATAAACTGAAAGAGGCATTGCTAAGCGAATCACTTAAAAAGGAGTCAGGAGGCCATTGAAAAAGTAGGGCAAATGCACACATCATGTCTTATTTCTTGGAACTATTATTAAATTAGTGACCTGTGGCTAAACTCAGCTAAAGGTAAACAACAAACATCCTGATCAAATATTGCTACATGGATATATGTCAACTTTACACATTCTTCATCATGGTGACTGCACCATTTGTATTCTTCATCTTGAAAAGAACTAATTCATTTTGATAACCAGTATTCTCTTTTTACAATCCCAACTGACCTAACCAACACACATCATGTACATGGGGGACCTTATCAGGAATAGCTCTTACATTTTGCCCTTTATAAAACTTTCTTTCTTTTGGGGCACAATTAGGTTGCTAACTGAACCTGTATGACTTATCTTACTTTACTTGAACCAGTCACCTTCAAGATATGTTTGAATTAATCTCCACTGAGTAATGAATTTAGGAATAAAAGAATATATAAACAGAATTTACCAAAAAAAGTAAATTTCAAAAATACACATATTTGAGGAAAACAATGTAAAATGTCTACTTTATATTCATATAAATAAAACTATTTGAATGGTTTTTAAAGTAGTATTTTACATTATTTAAGTATGTATATATTTTTATATAAATGCATAAATATAAAATACAAAAAATATAAATATGTATATATTTTAATCTTCACTTGGGAATACGTTGTGTTTGTGTTTTGTTGTTGTTTTTTTTAGAAATTAAGTACTCCTTTTTAAATATAAATTTTATTGATTTTTTACAGAGAGGAAGGGCGAGAGATAGAGAGTTAGAAACATTGATAAGAGAGAAACAGAAACATCAATCAGCTGCCTCCTGCACACCCCCCACTGGGGATGTGCCCGCAACCAAGGTACACGCCCTTGACCAGAATCAAACCCGGGACCCTTCAGTCCAAAGGCTGACGCTCTACCCACCGAGCCAAACTGGTCAGGGCTGTGTGTGTGTTTTTTTTTAACTGATTTGAGAGAGAGAGAGAGAGAGAGAGAGAGAGATACATTAATGTGAGAAAGAAACATTGATGGGTTGATTCCTGAACTTGATCCGACCAGGGATCAATCCAGCAACCCAGGTATGTGCCCATACTGGGAACTGAACCTGAAACCTTTTGGTGTATGGCATGCGGCTCCAACCAGCTGAGCAACCCAGCCAGGGCTAAGTATACATTTTTATTCAAATCAAAGGTCTTTTTGAAAATGGGATATTTAGAATTTTTTTTTTTGGAATTTTTAAAAAGTACAAATTAAAATTATTTCAACCTATACTACAGTGAAATAAACCATAAAATATTTAAAAACAGTTTTCAAAATAGGATTCAACCAATTAATAATCAATTAAAATTTTAAAACAAAAATAAAATAAAACCAGAGGTAAAACCAATCCAAACCTAGAATAAAATAAAACCAGAAAGATGTTAAAACACATAAGAAAAGTAATGGACAGGTTACAAAACAAGGAGTAGTTTTATTAAGAGAAAATAATATTAATGGCTGTGTTTCAAGAGACACATCAGGTATACGAAAATAAAGAAATGTGGAAATGCACGCGTAACTTTGTGTTTGCTATAATCCTGTTACTTAAATTATATGAAGATGTGGTATGCTAATTATAAAAAAACAAATGATGTGGGAATGTTCTCCCATTCTGGCATATTTTTTTCTTTGTTGTCATTTAAATGTCACTTTATAACTACAGTGACAGTGCTCAAAAATATGCCTGCAAAGGAACAACGAAAAAAATACCAGGGAGCTCAAATGTTTTTGCAAATTACCCTGGTTAATTAGAAAAATCTGCACCCTTCCCAGTTCTTCTTCTCACGTGTCAGCTCTCATTAAATTAAAAAAAAAAATCTCATTTCAAAGTTAAGCAGTCCTCTGGTTAACAAAACGTTTAAACTGGGACCAAGTGGGCCCATTGCTGTGTTTCTGTATGATGTCATACCAAGTAGTGTGCAGCTGAATTTGAATTTGCAAGAAGTATGAATGATTTCTTAATAAGAAGTATCTGATCTAATGCTAATTTTTCCTCCACAGGCTAACTGTGCGGGGAACAGGTGGCCCTGCTTTCAATTACGGAGGGCCAGCATGCCAGTGTGAGGCCTGGGTTAGTTCACCTTCTCATGGGGAATTTTCTTCGGTTGGGAATGGATTTATTATGGCTTCACACATGGAATAGAGCTCATGTCAGCTGAGGGCAGTGACACATCATATGATTCAAATTAACCTGCTGTGGACTGTTCTGCAGGGCTTAGATTGTGTATTAAAATGACGACATTTTAAAAACAGCTTGAAAGAAACCAGGATTGCTGAACTTGTGATGGTTCCAATTTGTTCCAACTAATCTATCACCTGCTGGAGATATTATTCTAGTGGGTTTCTAGTAGCTGCTGTTTTCCAGGTTTCTCCAAGCCACTGACCTTGCTAATGGGTACAATTGTTGCCTCTGAAGGATGAAAGTGGGGCTGAGAGAGCTTTGAATGGGTTTTTGATGTAGAAGTTGGGATCTACCATTTGCTCTAAGGAACTTATTAAGTAGGTAGAGGAAATAAGGGAATACTCAAGAACTTGAATTATTTTTCCAGAAACAAATGCCAAAAGAGCAGCATTTTTAGCACCTTGTTTAGATAAAATAATCTTTGAAAAATCTGAAAGGCTGAATTCCATGTCTCTGGATCTATTTTGTTCATCAGTTTATTTTGTTCATTAGATTCAACATGTAAGTGAGATCATGTGATACCTGTCTTTCTCTGACTGGCTTATTTTGTTTACTTTTATTGCTATTGCAGTCTTAATTCAAGAGCAAGAAAAGAATGAATGATAATATACTATTTGAAAGATGTAGCATAAAACTGTCTTTGGAAATGATATTGAAAAATATGTGCAATAGCTAAAAAACTAATGGTGGCAATGATTACTTGCAATACTAAAAAAAGCATTTCCTTTTTCCCCCCCAGGAGAAAATAGTATTAGGGAATATTATAAAGTTGAAATTTGTTCGCCCTGTCTCAGCATAAATAATATTCCTCTTAATATACTATTACTTAAAATTTGGACAAAATATAATTTTCTTGAGTGGCCAAAAATCTAAAAATTAATACATCCGTAAGGCAAGACATGCTTTAATCTCTCCTATTATTCCTACTGATCTCTAAATTAGTATAGAGTGGAAATCTGGTGGTGTAGTCAGAAAATGTAATTATTCTATGGAATAATAAATATACTAGTAGCCCTGCGCATGAATCTGTGCACCAGTAGCTCACTGCTGCCCTCCAGTAGCTCTCTGCCTGCTGCCCTACCCTTCTGTAGCTCCCCTTGCTTCCCTCCTCCCCCCTCCCACAAAGCTTGCTTCCCTGCCCCCTCTTTAGCTCTCCACTGCCTGCTAGTTACTCACTGCCACACCCTCCTGCTGATCTGCAATCAGGTTGTTACATGGTTGGTCCTTATGCTTCACAAAGTAATGACTATTTGCATATTACATCTTTATTATATATGATACACTTATATATACTTTAAATAACAGTTATGGTCAAGGAACTTTCTATCTAAGAATAAATTCTGGAGCAGTTCAAGTTTGCTGGGTTAGTGCTTTAGTGGAACCTGCACAGCTGATATGTCATTCAAACGAATCTCCCCTCAATTTACAAAAGAGAAGCACTCTTGATTAAAAGAGACTTAGAAGAACTGGACTCTTAGACTATGAAGAACTTTAACCATTCACTTCACATTGTTTTTGATTTTTCATAAAAAGTACCATTTAAAAAAATGACTCATCATTCTCCTCTCCTATGCCCCCAAATATCTGCAGATTGGCCCTCAATATTTGTAACCGATGGTATTAAGAAAATCATACACATGCATATTTTTCTTTCATATATGAGTCATATAAAATCTTGGTACAAAAAGTGGATTCTCCAGACCAATAGCACCCACTTACTTGGGAGCCTATAAGCAATGCATAATTTCATCAGTGCCTTCTAGGACTATTAAATTACATTTTTATTTTAACAAGCTCCCCAGAGATGCTTCAAATGCACACTCAGGTCTGAGAAGCACTGCTGTAAAATAACTATTTCAACTCATTTATTTAGAAGTTTGAATCTCCAGACAGATTATCACTATTGCTGAATGAACAAAAGATTAGAAATGGCATATAGTATAATTTCCAATTTAAAAAAGTATAGGAAACATAAAGCAACTATTTTTTTAAAGCAACTATTTTTAAAAATCACATTTCTACTACACAGTCATATTAAATTCTAGAATTATAAACATATAATTTTTGATTCATTCATTGACATTCTTAACATTCAATTTATTTGATTGCTATGAAAATATGGTAAACAATTTTCCACTGACTTGCAGATCCCATTCAAATCAATCAAATGTAAACTAGAAGAGAACATTTTAGCCAGATTGAAAAGCTGCCTAAAAACAGAGGAAATCTGATACTATGAGAGAAATAAGAGGTAAACCCTAGTCTCCCAGTTACTTTTCCATTACTAACCATATGATCTTACCCTATTTTACCCATTGTAACATGTTCAGTTTTTTACATATGAACAATTCTAAGTCAGAAAGTGTCTTGCAACTGATGTAATAAAAAAGAGCTGTATCACAGTTTAAACAGTAGATATTTTTTCTTTTTTCTTAGTGGTAATATAAAATGTTTTTCCCCCTACAACTGGAGGTGGCTTGGATTCAGTGACATATGGTACTTGACATTCACTAATCAAGTATTAAGACTCACACTGCTCCCAGTCCAGCATTGCCTTACCCCAAAAGCTTCTTCCACTTCAATGACTCCCTTAGCCTTCACCATCAGCTTCTAGCTTTCTTCTTTAGAACCATGTCTAGCTACTTGTAATGATGAGAAATAGTGCTGCATATGTCCACTCTTTATGTGCCAGCAATAGAGAAACGGGGCCACAGGGAGAGGCCAGTAGTGGTGACTTCAGGCTCCATTTGCTACAGACACAATGACAGGCCACCTTCTCCATTCTCATTGGTGGATGCTAAGGGCCTTGGCTGCCGCAGCACACAAACTTACCCAGGTCCACAGGGCTATACTTTTACTCATCAAAATGCATACCTTTCAGAGAATGGCTAGGGATCTTAAGACCATGTGAAAGCCTTGTTTTAGATTCTTAATGAATAAATTAATCTCCTTTTGAGGACTAATATGTTCTGAAGCATTGTGAGTACAAATTAACAAGAGGAAAATTGAAATGTAGTTGTTAAATAAATAACTAAAATTTCACTGGGATGAGGAAAGAATGATAAAAAGGAAAGGAGGCAGAGCATGAGAAGAAGAAGAAACAGAGCAGGAAAAAGAAAGAGAAGGAGGAGCATATGGGGAAGAGAGAAGAACTTTACTTATGGTAAAATCAGTGTCGTACAGAAGCGATCTAGGTCTTTGGAGGCCTAACAACAGGGCTTAAATGACCACTATGACCTGGGGCAATTTACATCACTTTTTCTTACTATAAAATAGGGATAATTATAGTGCCCACTCCTGGGGTTATACGAGTGTGTAAAACACTTAGTGCCTGATATGATAAGCATTCAATATACTTTTATATCTGTGTCTCTTTAAAACTGAGTATTAATATAAATATATATATAAATATATAATATAAATATGATCTATAATATATAATATAAATATAATATATAATATAAATATAATATATAATATAAATATAATATAAATATAATATATAAATACTTTGCTAAGCTTTTGAAATAAATGAATTTATGTATCTAATCAAATCTATCTGTGTATACTATGTATACTTATGTACGTATATCATGTATGTCATCACCCATCCATCAACTCACCCACACACCTACCCACCCACCCATCTACCTACCTATCCATCTATTTTTTTCTCTTCAGTTACAGGCAAGGGGATCAAATCCTTAGGGTCACAGAGTTGATCAGTAGAAAAGATAGAAATAAAAATCTTGAGTCTTTGGCCTCTCCGTCAATACTCTTAATTGTTAACTACATTTTATCAGACTAAAGGTAAGTTTTATTGCATATTAATATTTGCCGTTTGACTTCTATAATGGGCGGCCCGAGAACAGTACACTTCCGGAAAACTAATGAACTACTCATTTTTGATGCCGAATATTAAGATTACTAACAAACCCTATGTACATGTTCATATACTCCTATGAAAAAAAAGAGTACATGCATTCGTATTATGACTTTCTTACCTGGTCCATTAAGAAAGTCTTTAATCTGTAGCATGACCAGAGAAGGTGGAATACCACTTTTGCTGTCTATTTCTCCAGGCACCGTCTGCAGCCAAACTGTGCAGTAATCCAGGGCTTCAGGCAGAGTCTTCCCAGGATCTGAAGTGACAAAATTGAAACAAAAAAGGTGAATTACATCACAAACGTCTCATTTTGGTGTCAGACTCAGCTGACAGAGAGGGGGGGAAAAAACGTGGTTAATTATTTGTGTAACCTTCATTGGTTCATTTGTATACATGGAGAATACTCATTCGTATCACAAGTGGAGAAAGAGCAGCTCTCTTTGCACAAGGTGAAATGATAAAACCATGTTTTCCAGAACCAGGCCCAAAGGAAAAGACATTTCAAAACTCAACTAATACCATCTTTGAGTGAAGGTAAAGTTTCTGTATGCTGAGCTGCTGACCGTTAACAGTTGAATAGTTGTATTTCTTTAAAAAAACAAAACAAAACGGGATGCTGGAAACAAATTAAAGAAAAAGTGCAACCTTTTCAGCTTAGAAAGGCATGTACATGTTCAAAGCAGCAATGGATTAGTACTACTTAAGGGTTATTTGATCTGTTTCAGAGTGTTACTGACATTACAATCACTTTTTACTGCTAGGCTTTTGAAGTTTACTTCAGTAGCTTTCCCATAACCTTCTTTAATGATAAAAATTGGTCGATCTTTTAATAGTCCCAATTATAACTAAAATTGGACTTTTTCTGGTTTAAGTTTTTTTATTAAGTACTGTGTATTTTTTAAAAACTTTTTTTCTCGTTAATATTGAATATAGTTTTTAAAAGCATTTTTTTTTTAGCAAATGGATGGCAAACGGAATTTTCTTTTTAATGTTTAGCAAGCCAGTTTTTATTGAAATAGCTCTTTAAATAAAAACAACTGCTGTGTCTTGGCATACAATGTAGGAGGCGTTTTAAAAACTTCTAAATATTCACAGTTTTTCTTTAGTTTCAAGATTGTTTTACTCTCTGTGTTTTAATGGCCTCTGAATGTCAATTTTATAGGGATGTTCTTGCCATAGAGTCCATCTATTCCATTTTCAGTTGATCTGAAATGTGTTATTAAAGTGTTATTTATTTTAGGTTTTATTGATTGGATGGCTTTCAAGAATAGCATTTACATACAGTGTATTATATTCAACATATGGCTATACAGTATTACTGTCATATGTGAACTGGGCATATAAATTCTGCCTTGGAATTTGTATTTCCTGACCTTATCATGTGATCCTTATGAAATTTGGCATATGAACCTTTATGTGATTTCAAAGAAAATACTGAAAGCAATTGATCGTGACGTTAGATCTATGTGGTAAAGATCAAACACTAAACTAGTGCATTCTTCTCTTCTTATATGATCAGTGAGTTTAAAGCAGTGAGAATATGCATAGTAGATCCATTACATAGTAACACTATACTATTCTCTCTTTTAAATAGAATGGTCAAGTCTGGGGAAAGGATGTCAAATGTCTGTTGTTGGGAGGATCTACAATGAGTCTAGAGGAGCTATGGGCCTGCCAGGACCCGAGTGTCTATTTCTAGGGCCTCACCCATGCAGCCATCAGGAAGCTGTCATTATAAAGTGAGTGGTACTGTGTCACACCTATACAAGACATAATTCTTTATTTGGAAGAAAACACAATCAAGAGAGAGAACAATAATCTAACAAAGAAAACAGAAATCAGATGTAAGTATGTAACTAAATAATGAACAGAGATGAATTCAATTGATGTAGCAATATTATATATAAGAAAATGGCAATTAAAACTCATACTGCTAAGTAAAACAAGCTATAGGAATCAGATATCCAAACTTGTCTGAGAGAATAGGGATATCATTAATATAGAGCATTCATATAAACAACTAATATTAATAGAAAAGTGGGTAGAGGGTAGATAAGCAATTATTAAATGAAGAAAATTAATAAACAATAAATATTTAAAAATATAAACATTAAGAGAAATTCAATCTTAGCAATAATCAAAGAAAATATTTTTTAATAAGTAGAATTCTTCACCTATTAGATAGGCCAAGACTAAAAAACTGACAATGTCTATGTAATACACATATATGTGCGATAGAAAACAGAAAGCAATAAACAAACAAAAAACCTTTGGACACAGACAACAGTATGGTGGTTACTAGAGCGGAAAGGGGTAGAATCTTTAGGATGATCCTAAGCACATATATGAACCTAGAATTTATTCAGAGCTGAAGAAAACAGGGCAACACAGCATTTATAAAAATTAAAATAAAGGGGAGAGAAAAAAGCACTTCAAGGTTATGTGGTGTTCTACCTTCATCATATAGACTGGGGGGAACAGCAAAGTATGATAATGTGAATGAGAGTTTTACAAGTAGGGGAGGTGGGCCTCATGCAGACTGCCTCTCTTTCAGTAGAAGTTGGAGGACCTGCATCTGGCACCCAGCCTAGGAATCTGCATTAGGGTAATTACAGGACAATATGACTTAGACAGAAAATAAACAAACTGGCAATAGACTAGGAATAAAGAAAATGGAAAAGTCTAGGAAATGTATACAAGGAAGCCAAAATTTCAATGACTATTACCCAACAAAATATTACTGGCTTAATGATATTGTTGGTTTAATTACTACACAACCAGTTTAGAAGTACAGCTGTACTTATACGGCTGATAGAAACGAACTGAAATTAGGAACATCCAGGAAAGTACAAGTTGCATGGTTGATGAAAACTGAATGTTTGACAAGGCTGGTGGCCACTCTCCAATTTTTGGTTAAAATCTCTACTCTGAATATTCCTGTAGTCACTGTGGTTATAAGCAGCAGCAGTAGGAAGAGAAAGATATGTCAAAATCCCAGTCACTGTTTAGTCCCTTATACTCTAATGGCTAGATAATGAGGGTATGACTACTAGACTTCCGTTACTGTCTTCAATTTAACTTCTGAATTCCATTATCGGGCCTAGAAAATAGGATTCGTATTACACATCCCTCAGGGTCAATATAGCTGGGAAAGCACTAGATAAACTAAGATTAAAGGAGCCTGTGAATATAATATAAATGGAGTGACAAATAGGGAGACTGTTTCACTGGAAGCTCCTTCAGACTTTGCTAGTTTTCTTTTCATACTTTGCAAACACATATTTTATTTGAACACAAGAAGCTCTTAAAATTAATAAGCTTCTCCTAATGTTGATGAGCACATTTATCTCTAAGCCTAAAAAGTAGGAGAAAACCACATCTTATTGGGAGTAACAGACTGTGGGAAATGGGTCAGAAAAACGACAAATTGCTCATAGCCATAAATCTTGTTCAAAGTCAGCTAGAATTCACTTCAATAAGAAAAACAAATATTGTAAGTTATAACTTATAATATTTGTTTTTCTTCTGGGTTGACCTGGCCTAAAAAAAAGAAAAAAAGAAAAAAAGAAAGAAAGATAGATAGATAGTTCATCATATCCTGCCACAAGAAACTACCGAAGATAAGATTCAGGAAGTCTCAAGTCCATTTCCAGATGGATGAGGTATTGCTGGCTTTCACAGATACGTGATTCAGATTGTATTCTTCATGTTTGCAGATTACTTTGTTCTTCTGCTCAAAACCTTCATCTTACTTAATTGCTTGGAAGGTCTTCCTCTGAATCTGACTCTTCAGAGCTGCTCATTATCACTATTATTTTTAACCTCTAGCAAATATTCAGAGTTAAGTATGTCTTTGCTTTTAACATAATAAAATATAATGTGACTCATTGTGCCCAACTCAAAACAAAACTTTGAAAACGAACTAGTTTATTTTCTTTGCAATCTTACACTTAACATAAAATTTTATTTTCCACACTGATTTAGAATAGCTGAATGCTACAGATTTTGTCGGCTTTATTATTGACTCTGCTTTGTTCTACTGTGGTAGGATAATCCTTTTCCATAACTAAGTTGAAAGTTTACTAAGGTTCCAATGAGAAGACATTTCCCCCTAGATTTCCGTGGTCATTTTCTCATTTTAAGTTTGATATCACACTGAATATATAATGAAGTCCAATTACTTTTACACCAGATACTTCTAAGTGTTACCTACCATGAAGACAAAAAGTTTAAAATTCTTTTGCCGTGTGAATAAGGAACTTTGAACTTTAAAAAGCCTAGTGCCATAAGAATCTGTTCATTTGAAAGTTATGTATTATTATAAACCGGACTAGAGTGAGCTCTACACCAATATAATTTCCTTCTTCATTTGCCCCTTTCTCACAGTAACTTGATTAACCACAGGTTTATAAGGAGTTGATACTCCGTGCCTCTGTCTGCCTTCTTTTGGGCACTTTTGTATTCAAGAACCTCTCTACAAGTGGATTGGTTAAGGACAGGCAGAAAGAGAGGTTAGCCCAATAGTTATTTTCTCTGACAGTTCCAGGCAAAGTTTCTATTGTGGAAAATGCAAGAAACTATAGTCACAATAATAGTTTTTGATCCTTGGATTTAATTTTCACATGATACTCTTGTCTTTTACATTTCTGTGGGAAATGGGTGCTACTTAAATGTCAAGAAAACAGAATTCTCCTATAGTGGAGAGTCTTGCAATCTAATGTTTCTGGAAAAAATCTTATTAATTGAAATTTGGGGGATGAGTCTGAAAAATAAACTTCTGATTAACTGGGTTGTGGTGTGCCTCATTTTAACCTTATTTTCTTCGCCAAGTGAATGGTTTGTCATCTTACTCCTGGTATGAGCTTCTTGCTGTATTAAGCAGAGCTTGCTGCTGCTTGCAATCCTGGGTAACAAAATCTTGCTCAATATTACCAAAAACTTTTGGAATTATATCATACTTTAATTTCCAATCCTATGGATGCTAATGTTAGCATTTTGATTACATGTAATTAAAACTGTTCCCTAAACTACTATCGCAGATTTACCTTTCAGTAGCTTCTGCTTTGATGTTTTATAGCATTGAGTTTTCTTTCTGTTAGTAGAGGATAAAAATATCACAAAGTGATCAGAAGCATAAAATTAATGTTTATATGGACCAGCACTATAAATAGCCTCAGGATTTTACTTGTCTCCATTTTATTGGTTCTAGAAAGTCCAGAAGGATCTACTGTTTGTTAGCGTGTGTTTGTGTGTGTGTTAACGACAGACTAAGTTCTTCATAAATTTTGGATATTAACCCCTTATCATTGGCAAATACGTTCTCCCATTCAGTGGTCTGTCTTCTCATTTCGTTGATGGTTTCCTTTGCTGTACAAAAACTTTTTAGTTTGATGCAGTCTCATTTATTTATTTTTAATTTTGTTTCCCTTGCCCAAAGAGATGTATAAGGAAAAATACTACTTTGAGAAATGTGAGATTTTACTGCCTATGCTTTCTTCCAGAATTATTATGGCTCAACACTAAAAAAGCAAAGCAAAGCAAAACAAAACAAAACAATTAAAAAAAATGGACAAAAGACATGAATAGATACTTCTCCAAAGAGGACATACAAATGGCCAATAGACATATGAAAAGATGCTTAAAGTCACTAGTCATCAGGGAGAAGAAAATTAAAAACACAATAAGATATCACCATCATACCTGTTAGAATGGCTACCATCAATAAATCAACAAACTACTGCTGACCAGGATGTGGAGAAAAGGAAATCCTCATGCACTGTTGATGGGAATGCAGACAGGTACAGCCATAGTGGAAACCAGTATGAAGTTAGCACAAAAAATTAAAAATAGAACTGTCTTATGATTCAGAGATTCCACTTCTAGGAATATATGTAAAGATACCGGAAACACTTACTTGATAGAATATGAGCACTTGTATGTTTATTGCAGCGTTATTTACAATTGCTGAGATTTAGAAGCAGCCCAAGTATGCATTAGTAAATGAATATATAAAAAATCTGTGGTATATTTACACAATGGAATACTACTCAGCCGTAAAATAGAAGGAAATTTTACCTTTTGTGACAACATGGATGGACCTGGAAATTATGCTAAGTGAAATAAGCCAGTCAGAGAAAGACAAGTACCATATGATTTCACTTATATGTGGAATTTAATGAACAAAATAAACCAACAAATAAAATAGTAAAAGACTCATAGATACAGAGAACAGATTGATAGCTGTTAGAGGGGAGGAGGGGGCTGGGTGAAAAGGTGAAAAGGTAAAGGGTTTAAGCAAACCACCCCAAACAAAAAACCCCCCTCATAAACAGACAATAGTATTGTGATTACCAGAGAGAAATAGGGTGGGGGGAGGTAGGAGAAGGTAAAGGGGGGATAAATGATGATAGAAAGAGACATGACTTGAAGTGATGAACACACAATATAATATACAGATGATGTACCTCTTAAACCTATATAATTTTACTAACCGATGTCATCCCAATAAATTTAATTAAAAATAAAAAGTGACAGACTATATTTTATTCTCTTTTTTGCAAAGTCTTCAATGGCCTATAATTATGGGTTACAAACATCCTGAAGTCTGCCACAGCTAGTGAGCCCAGGCCTGTCCCAGGCTGCCACAGAACCAAAGTGGAATCTATGGCTGCTTAGAAAGACAGGGTCTCTGTGGCCTGAGGCACAGGGCTGTCATGTTTATGAAACAGCATTAAGTGACTTTTGAGGGACAGCATGGAAGAGGCTTGTGAAAGAGCCTGTCACTGACCCAGGGCTTACTGAACTCACGGTTAGTTCATGGAGCTTTCTCGCATTTTGTTCCAGGGGAGAGTTTATGTCAGTTTATAACAGGATAAAACGTAGGGTAATGAGAGCAACATGAGCTCTGAAGGCAGACAGACCTGGGTGTGAGTCCTGACTCCTTGCAGTGGCTGAGTTTAACCTGAACACTGCTGAGTTCCAGTTTCTTTGTTTGCAAAGTGGGAATAATAAGCTAAATTGCAGGGCTATTGAGAACATTACCTTAGATAATATGTGTAATGTGTCCTGTGGGGCATATCATAATAGGAGTCCAATAAAAAGTCGTTATTTTGTTTCTTAAACTCAAACTCTAAACGAAACAGGAGTGTGTGGTAGGCTTTTCAAGTAACTACTCTTCCTAGTTTTTTGTTATTGTCTTTTGAGTTTGAAAATTTTTTTCATTATTGATCTAAAATAAGAGGAATACAAAAGGTAAAAGATGAAATTCTTTCCTTATTAGTGAAAATTATACCCAATTTTGATCTGAAAAATAGTAAGCATATTTATATTTAATTTTTAAAATAATAACTGAAATTTCAAATACTAGTTAATATACTTACTTCCCTATATACTCCTAGCTAGGAGAAATTATAGACTTGAAAATGTCCCTGCACTTTAGTTTTAATTAATTACTAAAACTATAGTCTTAACCTCTTTCCCATCCCTTAGAAATATTTGGCCCGCATACAGGAAGTAAATACTCTGCCAGGAAGTAAATGATCTGCAAGCCAAAGTAGACTTCTTCCCATATTTTTAAATCAGAAGTTAGAGACTCCTTTACAAAAGGATCTGGGTATATCAACCTTTATACAAATAGATCAAAATAACATTTTAAAATAATTTATAAAAACACATGGTGTGTGCATGAGGTCTGCAATTTCACACCCCTTCCCTCCTTCCTTCTTTCTTCCTTTCTTTTTTAGGAAGAGCAAGCAGAGTCCACAGCTAGCCAGAGCAGATGGTGAGAAACTACTTGACAAGGAATCAGGGTAGAAGGTGAAATTCCCTACTTCCCTCCTTCTCTCCCACTTCATTGACAAGATGCTAACCAGCAGGTAATATATGAAATAGCATTTCAATAAATTATTTTTAATTAGTCTTCTATGCTGTTCAGTGGTGTTCTGCTATCTTTCCTACTTGATTGTTTTCATGTTAAATTCAAATGTGGGTTTCAAATGTTTTGCAGGTCAACATCTGATTAAATTCAGTACATGTGAATACAGGGTGCTGTCTAGTAAAGAAATGTAGTCATATACATCCAAGGAAGATCAACTTAATCCCAACTGTAAGTCTCTTTCTCTTCTCTGAGCAAAGTCAGTTCTGTAATATCAAAGCCAAATCAGTGGCTTTAAGTGATTCCTCCCATTTTCATTCATTTTAAGTAAATGTTAGTTAAAATGGGTGTCAAAAAGGCCAGGATACTAATCTTTTCCTCATGTCCAAAAAGGAAGGTCTATTAAGCTACCTCTTCTACTACTACTAATTCCAGAAGTCCCAACTTACTGCTAAAGAACGTGTCATAGTTCCAAGGCATTGCATAAATATTGTCTCATTTGGAGCTCAGATTAAACTATAAAAAACAGATATTATTATACCCATTTTAGAGACAAGAAAACTAAAACACCAAAAAACTTAGTTATTTGCATAAAAAAGCCAAGAGTATCACAGCCAAGACTAAAAGTAAAAATTACTGATTTTCATCTCAACACCCTTCCCACACATTAGTTTCCCTCATTGGCTAGGTCACTTATTTTTTTCCAGAGAGGAAGGGAGAGGGAGAGAGAGAGAGAAAAATTGACGATGAGAATCATTGATTGGCTGCTTCCTGCACACCCACCACTGAGAATGTAGCCTGCAACCTGGGCATGTGCCCTGACCCTGACAGGGAGTCGAGCCATGACCTCTTAGTTCATCGGTTGACATTCAACCACTGAACCACATTGGCTGGGCTGGGTCACTTCTTATTTAACTTTCTCAGCACAATTCTCGTTGAGTGTCGCTCATTTAATAGACCTACTTACTTGCTATTCCTGTCAAAGTAATACTTTCATTTCACATTATAGGTCAGCAAGAAATGTTCCCAACAGTTACATTTTCAGATAAATGTTCAAGTTATGATCATTATGACATTAAAGTCACAGGTTAATGCTAAGTCTTTCCAGGGACATTAGCAAAACCTTTAATTCTAAAGAGACATGTAACTCAATCCTTCTCTTAAAGTCACAATAACTAAATGAAATCAAGATATGATTTATGAGGTGTAAGAAGCCAGTTTATGATTTTCCAACTGTTGGTTTACTCAAATGTCTTTGGCACATTTTCTGCAGACCTAATTCACAAAAGAGTAAAGAAGTCAATTACTGTAACTGCAATTTAAAAAATTACTCAATAGCAATGATTGCATTGAAGTGATGTGAATTATTTTTGCTATTAGAACCACTATTTTAAAATTGGATTGAAGATATTAACAATGATGATAAAAGCAACAATAGTAACAACATTCATTAAGCCCTGTGCTACACACTTAGCTACGAGCTCTATATACATTATTTAATCCTTTCAGCCACCTTAGGAGGTTGCTGTCAGTATTATATCCATATTAGAGATCAGGAACTGAGATTTAGAGAAGTTAAATAACTTGCCCACTATTACACAGCTATAAGTAGCAGAGCTGGGATTAGAACCCAGGACTCCAAAGTGAGCTCTAAAAAACCCCCCAAAAAAACACACACACAAAAACAAAGTGAGCTCGATTCTATTCCATGTTTGCCTCTTAATTGGACCTGAAATCATAGCTGTAACATTTAGAAAACTCATATTTCTCAATGTGATAAATTCTAATCAACTTTACTTTCTGTATTTTAGTCTTGCTGATGCTTGAAAAATTAAAATAAGGGAGAGAGGTTGCAAGAGGGCAGAAGCATTGTTTTCAAATCAGTTTGTTAGTTCCTAGAACACATTAATGGGTAATAAGATACTGGGCTGACTGACTGTGTACTAAGGAAGCAGGGGGGTAGTTAAATTCCGCCAGGATGGTTCAATTCCTTCACAATTGACCAGATGGCACAGTCATTTCTTCAAAAACAAACAAAAGCTCTAAACAAACAAGAAGAAAAATGACTTTTTGAGGCTGCCTTGGGCTGCATAGTCAAGATATGAGGCAATTTCCAATCTGGACTCTATTACCTCAAACAAAACAAATATCAATTTTTAAATATTTATAAACACAACTAATACGATTATGTTAAAAACAACTACATACATCTTTATTTAAATGAGAATTGCCAATAACCCAGCTGCTGCACATGAGAGTGCTGGCAGACCTTGCTTCGGGCAGAAGTTGCTCCAGGTAAGGAGGGCAGGGAAAAGCCTACTGGGTCATTATTTTAATATTTTAAAAAGAAAACTGTTAACGCACAGTTGTATTATCTACCTGAACTAGGTAGAAAACCACTTCTAGGTTATTAATATTAATAGCTGCAAAAGAAATTCAAGTTGATAACTTAGTCTTTAATCTGTCATTTTTTAAATTATGGAGAGTAAAACAAAGCTACACACACACACACCACTGGCATAATTTAACTAAATTGTGCAGATTGGAGATTATGCTTTATCACTAAAAATTATAAGCAACTCATCGTTCTTATTTCACTTCAGGTTTCTAAAATAGATATAACTATAGGTATAAACACAGACTCTATCATCTATTCTGGGTAGCTACTCATAGTAAACTTAGGTTTTTTAATATATGTATATAAATTGTATATAACACAAACATATATGTATATATGTCAAGTCACATGTGCTGAGAAGGCAACATGACAGGAGGGACAATGAGTTTCACAGAATTTCCTCTTCTAACTCGATTTTATAATACATGAAAGAATATCCCTAAGGGACATAGAGAAAACACCACTACCACCCTCTGAGTATTTGGGCATGTTCTTTGTGTAATGGTGACATGGGCAGAATCCAGTTAATGCTGACAACTCCCTGAAAGCAGTAATGATTCATTACAATACATTTAACTGATCTGTGCTTATAGATGTAAAGATATTAAAGTATCAGTTTTTTGGGGAAATCCTGTATTAAGTTTCTCAGAAAGCCATGTGTTGGCTAATGGACTAGGAAATATTTTTATTATTTTAAATTGCAGGATTTCTGGTGCCAGCCAAAATTGGATAAGTTCACTGCAGCCTAACTCTCATGCTGCTTACAAGTAAAACCTTGAAAAAATACAAAAATACCTGAGAACTCAGAAAAGTAAACAATGCAGATTTGGGAAGGACCTCAAAATTGCAGATATGACCCATATAGTGGTGAGTTTCCCATTTTCTTTTTTAAATTTGTTTTGTTAATCCTCACCCAATGATATTTTTCTCATTGATTTTTTTAGAGAGAGAAGGAAGAGCAGGAGGAAGGAGGGAGAGAGAGAGAGTGTGAAACATTGATGTGAGAGAGACACATCAACTGGTTGCCTCCTGCATGCACCTCAACCAGGATTGGGGATCGAACCTGCTACCTAGGTACATGCCCTGGACCAGGAATCGAACACTCGACCTTTTGGTGTGCCACTGAGTCACTGCCAGGGTCCATTTTCTTTTGTTCTGTTTTTCGTCTTTTCTTTTATTACTTTGACTCAAAAGTGAGTCCTAAGTTGTGGTGCACAGTGATGGCAAGAACAGCCAAAAATCCAACAGAACCTCTAAGGGGAAATAATGCCCCTAGGCTTTCGAGAATATAGGGGAGACCACCTACTTTTCTTTTATTGTTATCTCCTAATTTTGCCCCAAGGTGGCTGTGTGTGTGTGTGTAACAGGTAGGGCAGTGCCTATTATGTGGTGGCAGTGACAAGCGTTTAAGACTTTAGCAGGTGTTATAAGTATGTTTCATGAGGTAAAGGTAAACACGCTTGGAAATGAATGGAAATATAGTTCTCAGAAAAGGTACAAATGACAAAAAAGAACCAAATGGAAATTTTAGAACTGAGAAATTCAACAGAAATTATCCAATATAAAGAACAGAGATAAAAAGAAAAAACCAAAGGAGTCTCAGTGGTCAGTGGGATAATATAAAATAGTTTAACATTGGAGTCCCAAATGCAGAGAAATACTGATGCAGAAAATATTTAGAGAAATAATAGCCAAAAGGTTCCTAAATTTAATTTGAAAACATATATTTACAGAGTCCAGCTCAGAGAACCTCAAACAGGATAAATTTAAAAAAATCAAGCCCAGACACATCATAATCAAGCTGCAGAAACACTAAAGAAAAAAAATCTTGAAAGCAGACAGAGATAATAACATATTACATACATGGAAATAATAACAGGAATTAACATGGATTTCTATTCAGAAACCACAGAGGATAAAAGATAGTGGAACATACAGTATCTCTGAAGTCATGACAATCCAGAATTCCATTCCCAGCAGAAATACCTTTCAGGAATGATAGAGACAAAATAATACTCTCAGATCACAGAAAACTAAACTAATTCCTGGCCAGAAGGCTTGCTCTAAAAGAAATGCTAAAGGAAGTTCTTAGTGCTGAAGGAAAATATTAACAGAGGAAAACTTGGAATCTGAGGAATGAAGGAAGAGCTCTGTACAGGGAAAAAATAAAATAGACTAGTTTTTGCCCTGTCTGGGAGGCTCCCTTGGTTGCAGCTTGGTCCCGAACCCCAAAAGGTTGTGGGTTCAATTCCTGGGCAGGGCACATGACTAGGATTCAGGTTCAATCCTTGGTTGGGGCACGTGTGGGAGGCAACTGATGGATATTCCTGTATCACATCGCTCTTTTTCTGTCTCTCTTCTCCTTTCTCTCTCTCTAAAATAAATAAAAACATATGTTCAGGTGAGAATTAAATATACCAGTATATATAAATAAAAAAATACACTAGTTTTTCCTGTTTTAGTTCTTTAAAATATGTAACATTATTGAAACAAAGATCAGAATTTATCTGATAGAGTCTTCAATATATGCAGACATAGCCTATGTGATTATTAAAACAAAAGTGGCAAAGGTAGGAAATCTATATGATTGTAAGGCTTCCACATTTTCCTTGAAGCGATAAAATGTAACCACTAAATAAAATAAAAGATTAGGCATGTTAATTGGTAACTCTAGAGTGACCAATAAAATATATTACAAAGAAATAAAGCCAAAAAACAGATAAATTAAATAGAATGCTAAAAATTACTCTGAATTGCAGAGCTCAATCTACAAATAATTTAGAAAAAATAATTTGAAGAGCAGTCCTATTTCACTCCTCTATATCTAAGCAGTTTTTCTTACCCCATCATTAGCATACAAATGATACTAAGCTTTTCTAAATTGCTTCTCTGGCACAGCCTCCCATGGTCATGAAGTTCCATATTCTGCTAAACTTTCATCATTAATCATAATTAGCATAATTATTAAGTCATGTCTGACATACTCAACTGGGGCAATCACTGAGATGCACATAGATGTTAAAACTGCTATTGGCTGGCTGCCACTGAGTTACCTTATGGAAAAGGATTAATTTTAGTATCAAGGGAGAGAAAGTACAATAAGTTCTCCTTTAAGTGTCATCCATAAATTCTGTGACTTTATGAAATACAACATAAATGAAACCAATTTTACAGGCTAATTGATATGAACAAGAGTTAAGTTCCTACACTATCTCATCTATGTTATAAAATTATGATGTTGAATGAAATGATGTTGAGGACCTGATGTATGAACACTGCAGAAAGACATATGCTATATGCTTTCATTTTTAACTTATGATGACTTTTCTTTGACCATTCTCAGGAAGCTAGTGTCATGGTGATTGGTGACCCTTTTCGTCTTACCAATTAATACACTGCAATGCCTCCTTCACTTTAGAATCCAGAAATGGAACAGGTCCCTTCCCCTTCCAGCTCCTCCTCCCCATGATTGTTAACATTATATTCGTTTGTATTTTTCTCTTTTTTCTTTCCCACATGGGCTGCTTCAGGACTTCAAAAGAATACTGGACATGGAACAGTGCTTTTTGTTCAAGAAGGAAAAGTGCTACATAGTGTTTCTAGATAATGAAATTGATAATGGGACTTGAGTAATTCATTCAAGTGAGCAATTTGAAATAGAAATTCTCCAGATAAGTTATTTTAAAAAAGAACTTCATTAGCATTTAATAAAATGTATGTATTTAAAACACTGAATAAATTAATTAGTGCTCCACTGGAATATCAAAAGAAAACATGCATTTTTAAAAGAAGGCAAAATAAATTTTAATCTGATAGGGTGGTAGCTTACACATATCCACTCCCTGAGGTGAAAGTAGTATACTTTATTTTTAGAAAAGTGAGTATGGGGAGATGACTTCCAAATTACTGACTGATCAAACTTTAGAATTGTAATGGGCTTTGTTAATATCTAGCATAGTCATCACATTTTACAGACTGGGAAAAAGAAACCCAAAGAAGTGAACTGCCGGGCTAAGATCACTTGCTACTTAATGGCAGAACCAATATTATTATTACAGGCTTTTTGCTTCCCAGTTTAGTAAATTTTCTGCTATATAATAACAGGTAAGCAGTAGCAGCAAACATTCATGAGCGCCTACTACTTGCTGGACTCAATGATAAATACTTTCAGGAATTATCTTCTTTCAATTTCACAATCACTCTATGAAGTAGGCACACACCTTTATAAGTGACAGAGTTAGAATCTGAACTTGGGTGTGTCATTCTACCAAGAGAAGCAGTACAGTGTAGCCACGTCATGGGCACATTTAACACACACAAGTTCACAGGATAAAATACTTTCATGGTCTGAAGTGGGACACTGGAGGCTGAGAATTATGATTGTCAATTGTCACCTTTCTCTCCACTCTAGGGATCCAGACAGGCTGTGTGACCAGACTCAGGAGTCCAGCGAACCTTGGCTTTGAATTTTAGCTGTTTATTGCTAGGTTAGTAATCTTGGACAAGTTACTTAGCTTCTTCAAACTTTAGTTTCCTTCTCTGTAAGATGGGAATATAACACTTCTCTCAGAGCTGTGATAAAGGCTGAGATCCTGCATGTTGAGCAGGTGGTACAAAGCCTGGCACTGACCGAGTACTCAACAAATGCCAGCTCCCTTTTTAAAGCCATTATATTTTAACTACTTTCCTTCTGATAAATTTCTCCAAGTTGCTAACTGCATTTTCAAGAAATATGATACTTTAAATAGATACTAGTAACTAACATGTAAGCCTTTTCCCTCCCACGTGTAGTTCCCTGTACTGACTCTGGCCCATAACCTTCACTCCAAGCTTCATCTACTGAAACTGGAGTCCATGGGGGCCTACACACAAGGATTTTTTTACTTCATTATTCTGATCTAGGAACTGATTCAAATGTCCATCTTTAATATGAGCCTTGATAACTTTGCTGAATCTAGTATAAATATCTCTTTGTAGAGACCACAGACTCACCCACCTATAAAGAGACTACAGCTGAAAGAACTTAAGGAGGGCCTTGGAATGAAGCTTCATTCTCCATATCCTGCACCAAGTTGTGGCCCATGCTAAGCAAGTACCAGGTATATAGGCATAAGACTCCGAATCATATAACAAACTATCTCACTCCACTCTCATTCCAGTTCCCCCAAAATGCCGACTATATTGTAGGCCTCAGTAAAGGAGAACATGCTTGAGGAATCGAGGCAGTGGTTGCTGGTACATGTCTAACAACTGGCCCTCGGAAAAGGAAAGCCGACTGACAGCATTTCCAATATCTGTGGCATAAGTACTCTCATTATGGCTGCCTTAAACTACCAGTGGTTCAACAGCTCTGTCTTTCAAAGTACCAAATGTAGCAATTGGCCCTTGGGAGCCAGTGGGAGCCAGAGGCAGCACCAGGCAGTCTGGAAGGTAACCCTGGGTTACTCCAGGCAGCAACTGGCCCGTTACCCTGTCAAAAGCAAGGACTTGCATTGCACTTGGGCTTAATCCTGATCCTCACACCTGTCACCATGGTTCTCCTAATGGCAAGCATGAACCACCAGACTGAATGAACTCTTCAAATGCCCCCTGCTTGCTCCATCTTCTAGATGGAACCACCTGACAGCAATAAAATGCCTGAATCAGACCTGAGCTTGCTAGGGTCCTCTTCCAACACCACGTTTTAGGTGACTCAGCCACCTTCTCCAGTCTCTCTGGCCAAATAGATAACTCTGCATTGTTACTTAAGCCCTTGTTACTTAACAGCCAGTATGTCTTCAATCTGAATCCCTAATCACTTGCCTAATCTCAACAAACAGGTATCAGAAGTCCAATAAAATTATTATAATACTAGTGGCCCAGTGCACGAAATTCGTGCACATTAAAAGGGGATTAATTAGAGGAAATATTTTAATATTGCTATTTGCTCTTTATAATAGAAGTGTCAGAGATGAAAGAAAATTAGTAAAACGTATATGAAAATCTTCCTCCTGTCAGAGTCTGGGATACACCATGGAACCCAGAGTCAAGTCTTCAACCACCCACGTGCACCTCAAAATCGCTCGAGACCCAAACCTGGACAGCTCCCCTTCATCGGGCTAGATCCAGACCCGGCTGGTCCCACCCTGTCAAGCCCTGCCAGGTGTGTGTGTGGGGGGTGCAGCCTCAGGTCCCCTGGGTACCAGGGCAGGGGGGCATGGCCTGAGGTCCCCCATCAAGCCCTGCTGGGCAGAGGGAGTGGCCTGTGATCCCCCAGCCTGGCGCCAGGGCAGGAGGCACGGCCTGAGGTCCCCTGGCCTGGTGCTGGGGTGGGGGGCATGGCCTGAGGTCCCCTGGCCCAGCACCAGGGCGGAGGGCACACCTTGAGGACCCCCTGTCAAGTCCCACTGGGTGGGGGGCACAGCCTCAGGTCCCCTGGCCTGGGGCCAGGGTGGGAGGCATGGCTTGAGGTCCCTCGGCCTGGCACCTGGGAAAAGGGTGCAGCCTGAGTTCCTCTGGCCTGGTGCCAGGGCAGGGGGAGCAGCCTCAGGTCCCCTGTCAAGCCCCATGCAGGAGGTGGGTGGGCGCGCAGCCTCAGGTCCCTGCTGATTGCTCCTAAGGCTCGTTATGGGAATTTAGCCTCAGCTGTGGGTGCAAATTGACCGGAGTGACGGTCAATTTGCATATTCCCTCT
>PVJC01021732.1:0-21945 GCA_004026665.1 Murina feae
GTTTCTGGGGTTTATTTATCTTCTATAATTGAAACTTTGTTGCCTTGAACAGAGTCCTAGTCAGGCAATGAAGCCTCCTGTTTGCTTCAGCTCTGTGGCTTCTATAATTGAAACACTGTTGCCTTGAGCAAAGGCCTGGCCGGCCTAGGCAGGCAGTTTCAACTCCATCGCTGGTGCAACAGAAGCCTCCTGTTTGCTCTAGCTTTGTGGCTGCCGGCCGCCATCTTGGCTGGGTTAATTTGCATACAGCCGCTCTGATTGGCTGGTGGGCATGACTTGGCTGGTGGGCATGGCTTAGGTGTCTCGGAGTGATGGGTAATTTGCATATTACTCTTTTATTAGATTAGATTATTGAAAGTATTACAGATGTTCCCTTTTGCTTTCCATTGACCTGCACCTGTCCTTATCCCCAGGCCTGAAATTCCTTGGTTAATCTCTTCCCACCACCCCCACCTTCCCTCTGAGATTTGACAGTCTGTTCCATGCTTCTATGTCTATGGGTCTTTTTTGTTCACAGTTTATTTTGTTCATTCTATTTCAGGTATGAGTGAGAACATGTGATATTTGTCATGGTTTGACTGACTTATTTCAATCCCCATCATACTCTCCAGGTCCCTGCATGCTGATTCAGAGGGTAAAAGATTCCTTTATCAGATGTGTCATTGGCAAATATGTTCTCCCATTGAGTGGGTTGTCTTTTCTTTTTGTTGGTGGTTTCTTTTGCTGTGCAGAAGCTTTTTATTTTAATGTTGTCCAATTTATTTATTTTCTCTTTTGTTTCTCTTGCCCTTGGAGATGTATTGGCCAACATATTGCTTTAAGAGATTTCTGAGATTTTGCTGCCTATGGTTTCTTCTAGGATTTTTATAGTTTCACGACTTACATTGAAGTCTTTCATCCATTTTGAGATTATTCTTGTGTATGCTGTAAGTTGGTGGTCTAAGTTCATTTTTTTTCTTGCATGTATCTGTCCACTTTTCCCAACACCACTTATTGAAGAGGCTGTCTACTCCATTGTGTGCTCTTGCCTCCTTTGTCAAATAGTAATTGAGTGTAAAGGCTTGTATCAATTTCTGGAGTCTCTATTCTGTTCCATTGGTCTATAAGCCTGTTCTTTTGCCAACACCAAGCTGTTTTGATTATAGTGGCTTTGTAGTATAGCTTGACATCTGGTATTGTGATCCCTCCAACTTTTTTTTTTTTTATTGATTTCAGAATGAAAGGGAAAGAAAGATAGAAACATCAATGATGAGAAAGAATTATTGATAGGCTACCTCCTGCACTCCTCCCACCTGAGACAGAGCCCGAAACCTAGGCATGTGCCCTGACAGGGAATCAAACTGTGACCTTCAGATTCATAAGTCAATGTTCAACCACTGAGCCACACTGGCCAGGCTGATCCAACTTTGTTTTTCTCTCTCAAGATGTCTATGGCTATTCAGGGCCATTTTTGGTTCCATCTAAATTTTTGGAGTATATGTTCTAGATCTATGAAATATGGGTAGCAGGATACAAAATTAACACCCAGAAATTGATGGCATTTTTATTCACCAATAATGAAGTACCAGAAAGAGAAACTAAAAATAAGCAATCCATTTACCATTGCAACAAAAAAATTAAGATACATAGGAATAAACTTAACCAAGGATGTAAAAGACTTGTACTCAGAAAACTAGAGGACATTGAAAACAAAGACAGAGGAAGACATACATATGTGAAAGAATATACCATGTTCATAGATTGGCAGAATTAACCTCATTAAAATGCCCGTATTACCCAAAGCAATCTGTAGATTCAATGCAATTCCTATTAAAATATCAAGGGCATATTTCACAGGATTAAGAACACTTGGAAACACAGGTAGTTTGTTATGTGAGCACACAACCTCTTACACCCACCTCACAGACATGCACAGTATAAAACTCCAAGGAGTGGATAGAAAATTGTTTCCTTTCATACAAATATTAAGGAAACAATTACCAGGCACAGAAATATATATACAGGGTGTCCCAAAAAAAGGTGTATGTGCAGTTTAATAGCTGATAGGTCAATTTTGAAGATAAAATATATTTTAATAAACACTGCCTTTATAAATATTTTAAGTGTGTGTTTACATTTTTTAACATATATTCCATTGAGTGGAAGATTATATATATTCAATCCCCATAATACTCTCCAGTACATTCTACTCTTCACAGCTACCAAAATAGATAAGTGGTCATTCTTCTTCTCCTGTAGGGGATGCAAAATGTTTCTGGTCTTCCAATTGGGATTTTAGAAATGAATTGTCCTGGAGGTATATAAGTGAAATTGCCTGTGTAACAACCTAACCTATTTATAATTATACCTTGCATTTGTATGGTTTGCTTCTAAGACAGTGTTCTGGATACTGAGCTATAAATTTGTGAGTGTACAGGTGGATATTTTGGGGTGGGAATGTTAGGAGGAGGTTGGTGTTAAAAATATTCCTTAAATTCTCTTTTTTTAAATATATTTTATTGATTTTTTACAGAGAAGAAAGGAGACAGATTGAGAGTTATAAACATCGATGAGAGAGAAACATCAATCAGCTGCCTCCTGCACACTCCTCACTGGGGATGTGCCCGCAACCAAGGTACATGCCCTTGACCGATATCGAACCCAGGACCCTTCAGTCTGCAGGCTGACGCTCTATCCACCGAGCCAAACCAGCTAGAGCTCTTAAATTCTTATATGCAACAGACATTGTCATTAGAAAAAATTGCTATAGTTCACGTTTAATTCCTTTACTAGTTTCAAAGTATAAGTTAGGTTAATCCAAAACAAATGCATGTAACAATGTTCAAGTTTTCAGCAATACTTTATATAGCAAGACTGTATATTAATGAAGATATTTTTATGTGAGATCTTTAAAACATTTTGACTTTATCCATTTTAAGACATTTTGGGAGCTCCTGGTCTATTTATTTCAAACTATGCCTTCTAAATCATACTCCAATTTCCCTAACCTGATATTCCATTAAAAATGTCCTATGTGTGAACATTGCACTATATTCGCAACCCTTCAAAATTATAGTTCGGTTTTGGGTTCACCATTGTATATTCTAGTGTTTTTCTAATCTGATTTTGAAATGTTATACTGATTTAGGTAAGAATTTATTATTATTCTAACTCTTTTGAAAAGCAATTACCCTTAGGCCTAGTCATATAATAAAGTCCTTAACAACACTGCATTCAAAATTTTTCTTTCTTCCTAAACATTCATAGGTACAATATGGAAGGAAAATGGGCCCTAAAACAGAAAAAGCATACATAAAGTAGATATGGGACTTCTAATGTGTTGAGAATACTATTCTGAAATTATTTTTCTTCATTCTAAAAAGAAATATTTCAAAATAGAATTTTCAACAGGTTAGAAGTCCAAAGAACTTATATCTATAACCCATCGACATAGACAATAGTGTGCTGAAGGCCTGGGGTGGAGGATGGGTGCTAGATATAAGGTATCAATGGGGGACTAAGGGGGACATCTGTAATACTTTCAACAACAAAAATTGTTTTTTAAATCTCTACAAAGTTTAGAGGAAACTCTCTGAGTCTTCACTCTTGAAAATCAAAGAAGTGCTCAGGGGAAGAAAACATTGGTTTTACCTACAACTATCTTAGTCTTTTATTAATTAGTTAAGTATTTTTATTTTATGGTTTGTTTTTATTTTTTAAATATGTTTTTATTGCTTTTAGAGAGTGGAAGGAAGAGGGAGAGAACCCATAACCCGGGCCTGTGCCCTGACCAGAATCAAATCATCAGCCTCCTAGTGCATAGGAGGATGTTCAAGCAACACACTGGCTGAGCAAATTCTTTTTCATTTTAAGATTCTCTTTATTTTGAAACTCATGGGGCATGTGTAAGGCATGGTCACAAGTTTGAAGTTGTGTACAAAGCACATTTTCTCACTTCCCATCGCTCTGCTTTTGCTCTGTATCTACTGCTATAAACTGGACCTTTTGTATCTTAATATGTACAGTCCTTAATCATTAGGAACATGCAGGTAATGTTTTAGGGAACTGCATGGGGAATCTGCTTCAAAATAGGGAATAAGCAGCTATGGATTAAATCAGTAAGACATTAACACTCACTGAAACAAGACAGAGGAAGGAGGCAAAATCAACTCATAAACTTGTGATTGTGAGCTTCCGGAGCAGCAACGAACACACTGAGCAACGCTCATTAATCCTTTTGAAACTGGACAATTGGGTCCAGGCTGCCTGTCACTACTTGACCTAATTAAGCATAGAGGGTTGAATCACACATGAGCATTATCACAATAATGCCGGCTGTATGGGAGAGCAACAGGTCATCCAAGAAAATCTGCTCTGCATTCCCCTACAAGCCAGCTGCTTATATGGGGTAGAAGGACAAAGGTTACGTGGGAAAGTAGGCAAAAGGAATAAGAAAGGGCATGCAAACTAGAAATTGGTATTACAGGCATGGGGAAGTAGGCAAAAGGAATAAAAATGGACAGAGTCCTGGCTGGCCTAGTGCAGTGGTTAAAGTGTGAGTCTCAGACCAAATGGTCGAGGGATCAATTCCCAATTAAGAGCGCTGTCCCTTGGTTTCAAGTTCCTCAGCATTGGTAGGGTCATGTATGGGACCAGTGGCTGTGTCTCTCACATGGATGTTTCTCTCACTCTCTCCCCTTCCTCCCTCCTTTCCACTCTCTCAAGAAATCAATGAAAATATATCCTCCAGTGAAGATTAAAAAGGAATAATAAAAATGGGTATAATGGGTACAAGATGACAGGCAATGCAGGCTGGGAGTTTGCAAAGGTCAGGTGCCTCCAGTTTCCACAAGGTTGTTAATCCCTTGATAAAAATGAGCAGGTCTCGGATGAGGGGGACGTGCCACATTTCCAGGTTAGTTCCCAGGTCCCAGGACATACACCTTCCAGCCAGGTTAGAATGTGTGCTCTTTAATCAGAACAAAATAATCACTGTTAACAGAACGTGAATCATATTTCTGTCCCTAACACTTTTGGTTACAGAGCAGTAAGGACTAGGAAATTCCATGGCAAATGAAAAAGGGAAACTGAGACAGGAAAGTTTAAAACAAGGCCAAACAGTGTCGGCAATTGTCAGCCGGCTTGTAACTAACATGCCATTATCTTCCCCAGCCAAGGACCCTTGAGAGCAAATGTTAAAATGCCCCCAAGGAGAGAATGCAGAAAAGGAAGTGTGAACAGGAAAGGAAAAAGAACAGTTTTATTCCCTAAGCAGAGAAGCCGGCAGTCTCAGGTCTCGGCAAGATAAAATTGCCCGGTGCTTCTCATGAATTCTGGGAAGGCCACAACAAAGTAAAAAGGGAGCTTGAGAGTTAGTATGTACCAAAATAGTCAGCAGAGGAATTTTGAAACCTATAGACAGGAGGATATATGATGCCTCGGACCCCCACCAACTAGCTCTTCGCATAGGCTGAGAGCCCATCTGTGCTTTACAAGCCAGATGCATAGGTTCACTTCCTTTGCTTCTTTGATAAAGGTGCATGCTTTAATTGCTTTATGAAATTGGCTTCATCACAATACAATCAAGTCTCTCGTATAAATGCATTTATATGAGAAGAAGGCTAGAGCGAGGTTGGGGAATGCTCTCTCTCTCTGATTCAGGGGGCTGTACTGTAACACCTCTCTGCCATCAGTGAGAGGTGCCTCTGACACTGCTGTTTGAGAGAATCTTTGTCTCTATATACACCACTGTCTATAAGTCACTTAAGAGAACTAATTTTTTAACAGTCTCTAATGTAGTTACAGTTCTGTTCTCAAGGCCACAGCAAAAGAGTGACTTCTCACAAAGGTCAAACACAGGACAAGTGTAATAGGGACAACTTGGGATTATCCATTACACAAGAGCTGTTTTTTCTCTTAACTTTTTACTTCAAAATAATTATAGATTCACAGGAAATTGCAAAAACAATAGAGTCTTATCTATTCTTCACTTACTGTCCCTATAACTATAGTACAGTATCAAAACCAGGAAATTGATATTGATACAATGTACGAGTGTAGTTCTATACCATTTTAGCAAATATGTAGATTTATGTAACCAGCACTGCAATCGAGATACAGAACTATTCCATTACCACAGAGATCTCCCTCGTGCTGACTCTTGATAGTTGTATCTACCTGACATTCACCAACATTTCTTTTTTTTTCTTTTTTAAAAATTATTTTATTTGTTGAGAGTATTACAGATGTCCCCCATATTCCTCCTTTGCTCTCCTCCACCCATTTCCCACCCCACCCTAGATCTTCACCTGTCTATTGTGTGTGTCGATAGGCTATTTGTGTGCTTATAAATTATTTGGCCCTCCTTCCTACCTTTCCTCTGAGATAAGGACTGGAAATAATGGTGATCATTCCCCACAGTGCCTGCTGTGAGCTACATAGAGATACCCAAACACTTGCTTAATTATGAGGCAGATAAAATGCCACTAAGGAGAATGGTAATGAAGTAAAAAAATAAGTTCCAACTGTGTGTTTGGGATAGGTGTTGGCTGATACAAGAAAGTGGTTTGTAAAAAATATTCAAAACCAGATTATATCTTTACAAGATGACAAATAAACACTTTACAAATCTACTTTAAGGAAATAAAATAATGAAATGAACTCTAAAACTTGCATTTTTTTATTCTTCTGATCTTTCTCTAATTCTTTGACCATCAAATGGAATATACATTTTCCCTGATCTTACTTTCCAATGTAAACACAACAAAAGAAAACATTGGGTATAAACATATCCAAGCCCCTCAAATACATATGGTTTGGTGATTATAAATATTAACGGATGATGCATATGACATCATATTTCTGAAGTGATGAATTGCTTTCTAAAAGGACAAGTATAAATGTCTTCGCAATTGGAAGTAAGTCAGCTTTCTCTCTTTTATTTGCTGTACTCAATCTATGTCAAAGGGACTCAAATTTAGTTTCCGCTTAAATAACATTTCAGAAAACAATTCATGTTAACTTGATGAGATTTATTTTTACTTCATATTACTGTTTTTCAAAATTACGAATTGCCTGTCTTGACACTAAGGCATCCATGATGATTAACTTGGCTGTTTACTCAATTATTTCTTTCTAAAATTAGAAACTTCAAAGCACTTTTATATTTAAACGACTCACACTCTAGTCACACTGCTGATCAATCATTTTAAGCTAATGATTAAAAACAGTAAATGTTCCTCTACTCTCCATTGGTATTCTATATGTGTCAAACATAGCAGACTCTATTTATTATCACTACAATTTAACACATGCCAGAAAATATGAGGCAGCATAGATAAAATACTAGTTGGGGATTTATATTCTTATATATCTGTTTTAAATGTGTTTTTAAATGGCTATTCTCAATTGAAATATGTTATTTAGTAAGCCATGATCTTTTAAGATTTGTTATGCCCTAGGAAAAGTTTTATATTTTAAAAAACGGTTTTCATGATTACGTACAGCAGATAGAACATAACAATTTCCTAAATGTTTCCAAAATCACTTAATTACTCATAGAGAATTATTTGTGTAGAACAAAAAGTGAAGTGTTAATACTTCTTACTTTAGAAGCTGTAATTTAGATATTATATAGATTAATTTGTATTAATTAAAAGTTGAAACTATTAATTCAATCAAAAAATGATAATGGTTATGTGTTCAAAGTATACAAAATAACAATGAACTACCTAGCTTGAACAATAAATTTCACAATATATTATATTTTTTATAGTAATAGCTTCTATGTCCTTGTAATTTAAGGACTCACTTCTGAGTCATTTCTTGATATTAATATGGAAAAAGAACATAGATATACATAATTTGCTCATCAACTGGCTGCTCTTTCTCATTAACCCTTCTTCATTCCTCTTTTTCTTTCTGCCACCATTTGTCCGAGGTCTCCTCTGTCTACACTCTCTTCCTAAGTAACCTTACTCTATTTCATAGTTGTATATTTCAACTAGCTTTCAATTTACAACACCTGTGTTCAATTTATAACTCAAATTGTCGTGCCTAAACCGACAATTTATAACTCACTTTGTCCTTCAACTTTTAAGAGTTCTTTCAGTAAAGCTATCGGTCCTTTGTTTGTGGTGTAAGAGCTAGTGATTGTCAGTCGCCTTTTGATTTTATTTATTATTAACTAGAAACCTGGTGCATGGATTTGTGCACCCATGGGGTCCCTTGGCCTGGCCTTGCATGCACTCTCTTGCAATCCAGGATCCCTCAGGGATGTCAGAGAGCTGGTTTTGGCCTAATCCCCACAGGCTAGGCTGAAGGACCCCACCAATGCACGAATCCATGCACCTAGCCTCTGGTATGCATATAAGATCTTTAATTAATCTCTTCCCACCCTCCCTGCTCCCCCCTTCTCTCTGAAATTCATTAGTCTGCTCCATGTTTCCATGCCTGTGATTTCTTCTCCTGCATTGAGCATCTGTCCCCTGGTGGTCAGTGTGCATCATAGCTACTGGCTGGTTGGCTGGTTGGCCGGTTGGCTGGTTGCTTAGGCTTTTATCTATAACTAATGGCCTGGTGCACGAAATTTGTGCATGGGAGGGGGAGGTGTCCCTCAGCCTACCCTGCACCCTCTCCAATCTGGGACCCCCAAGGGATGTCCAACTGCCATCCCCAAGATTGGGCCTAAACAGACAATTTGACATCTCTCTTGCAATCCAGGACTGTTGGCTCCTAACCTCAAACCTGCCTGCAAGCCTGATTACCCCTAACTACTCTGCCTCTCAACTGCCTCCCTGGAGACCTGCTCACCCCAACTGCCCTCCCCCCTCTGCCCTGATCACCCACAACTGCCATCCCACTCTGGCCTGATCACCAACAACTGGCCTCTCCTCTTTGGTCTTAACCGCCTCTACCTCAACCCCACCACCATGGCTTTATCCAGAAGAACATCTGGAAGGTCTCCTAGTCTATTTAGCATATTACCCTTTTATTAGTATAGACTAGAGGCCTGGTGCACAAAAATTTGTGTATTTGGGGGGGGGGTAGCTTCCTCGAACTGGCCTGTGCCCTCTTCAGTCTGGGAACACTCAGGAGATGTCCACCTGCTGGCTTTGGCCTGCTCTCCTGACAATCGAGCCTAAGCTGGCAGTCAGACATCCCTCTGACAGCCCAGGAGCCCTCGGGGATGTCCACTTGCCATCAGGGAACAGGCCTAAACTTCAGTCAGACATCCTTAGCGCTGCTAAGGAGACAGGAGAGGCTCCCACCACCATCGCTGTACTGGAAGCTGTCAGCCTGGCTTGTGGTTGAGCAGAGCCCCCCCTGTGGGAGTGCATTGACCACCAGGGGCAGCTCCTGCACTGAGCATCTACCCCCTAGTGGTCAATGTGTGTCATAGTGAACAGTCATTCCCTGCTGTTAGGGTCAATTTGCATATTATCCTTTTATTATATAGGATAGAGGCCTGTTGCATGGGTGGAGGGCTGCTGGTTTGCCCTGAAGGGTGTCCGGGGTCAGGGTGGGGGTCCTGCTGAGGTTTCTGGCCAGCCTGGGTGAAGGACTGAGGACTGTTTTCAGACTGGCCACACACCCTTCAGGAAAGGGGGTCCTACTGTGCTGCCTGGCCAGCCTGGGTGAGGGGCTGAGGGCTATTTTCAGGCTTGCCACATGCCCTTCAGGGTAGGGGGTCCTATTGTGGTGCCTGGCCAGCCTGGGTGAGTGGCTTATGGCTGCTTTCAAGCTGGCCACAGCCCCTTCAGGGTGGGGGTCCCTGCTGGGGTGTCTGGTCAGCATGAGTGAGTAGCTGAGGGCCATTTACAGGATGGCCAAGCCCCTTAGCAGGAACCCTCATCCAATGAGGGTGTGTCCATCCTGGGTGAAGGGCTGATGGCTGTTTGCCGACTGGCCACAGCCCCTAGCGACCCAAGCTCCCAGCAAGGCTGGCTGGAAGCAGGTATCTGGAGTTTATTTATCTTCTATAATTGAAACTTTGTTGCCTTGAGCAGTGACCTCAGCCTGCCTAGTCAGGAAGTTTCCTCCATCTCTGGGGCAAAGAGGCCTCCTGTTTGCTCTAGCTCCATGGCTTCTATAATTGAAACTTTGTTGCCTTGAGCACAGGCCACAGCCAGCCTACGCAGGCAGCTTCCTCCATCACTGGGGCAAAGAAGCCTCATATTTGCTCTAGCTCTGTGGCTGCCGGCCACCATCTTGGTTGGGTTAATTTGCATATAGTCACTCTGATTGGCTGGTGGGCATGGCTTGGGATGTAGCGGAGTGATGCAATTAGCATATTGCTATTTTATTAGATTAGATAGAGGCTTGGTGCATGGGTGGGGGGCTGGCTGGTTTTCCCTGAAGGGTGTCCCGGATCAGAGTGGGGATTCCCTTGAGGGGCAAGGTTGCCTGGGCAAAGGGCCTGTGGTGGTTTGCAGGCTGGCCATGCCCCCATTGGGATGGAAGTACCCACTGGGGATGGTGCTGGCCTGGGTGAGGGGCTGAGGCAGTTTGCAGACCAGCCACACCCCCATGGTGTGAGAGTCTCTTCTGGGGGCATGGCCAGCCTGGGTGAGGGGTTGAGGGAAGTTTTCAGGCTGGGCACACCTATTTCAGTGTGGTGGTCCCCATTGGGGTGCCTGGCCAGCCTGGGTGAGGGGTTGCTGGTTATTTGCAGGCTGGCCACGCCCCACAGTGGGGACCCTCACCCCATCAGGTGTGGCCCTGGATAAGGGGCTGAAGGTTGTTTGTAGGCCCTCCCTTGGTGGCTGGCCAGCCGATGGTGACCCAAACCTCCCACACACATGGCTCCATGTCCTCTACTCACAGGCTCCTCCTTTGGCGGCCAGTCCAAGATGGTGTGTGGAAGCCTTGGCTTCCTTCATTACCAGGGGTGACCCAAGCCTCCCGCTCGCTCTTGCTGGCTCTGTGGCTACCACCATCTTTATCCCACTAATTTGCATATTCACTCCTGATTGGCTGGTGGGCATCATGAAGGTATGGACAATTTGCATCTTTCTCTTTATTAGTGTAGACTCGTGGCCTGGTGCATAAAATTGGTGTATGGATGGGGTGTTCCTCATCCTGGCCTGCACCCTCTCCAATCTGGGACCCCTCAGGGGATGTCCAACTGCTGGTTAAGGTCCGATCCATCAGACATCCCTCTCACAATCTGGGACCGCTGGCTCCTAGCTGCTCACTTGTCTACCTGCTTGATTGCCCCTAACCACTTCTGCTTGCCAGCCTTATTGCCCCCTAACCACTCCCCTGTTGGCCAGATTTTGCCCCCAACTGCCCTCCCCTGACTGCATGGTACCCCTCAAAGGCCCTCTCCTGCCATTCATCTTGTGGCAGCCATATTGTGAAAACATAAGGGTGGCCATCTTATGATGATGGTTTTTATTATGGTATATCTAAACTAATAAAAGTGTAATATTAAAATTAACTGTCTCTTCGGGACAGGTAAGCCACACCCACCAGCCAATCAGAGCTACCATATGCAAATTAGCTCAGCCAACATGGAGGCTGCCACTCAAGGACCTGAGTAAACAGCAGCTTCCATTGCAGCAGGAGTGAAACTGAAACTGTTTGTGGGTGGCTCGGCTTATCCTGGCTCCAGGCAAAACATATTTGCAACAAAGTCTCAATTATAGACAGCAAGTCTGGCCTGACTACTAAGGTTAACAATGTCTTATTATAGAAGCCACAAGATGAAGCAGAGAGGAGATTTAAAGGAACAGTGCATCAATTATAGAAGATAAACAAACCCCAGAAACCTGCTTCCAGCCAGCCTTGCTGGGACATTGGGTCAATGGGAGCTCTGGGCAGCCTGAAAGCACCCCTCAGCCTATCACCCATGCTGGCCACAACCCAATAGGGTGAGGGACATTACTGGGGGCTTGGCCAGCCTGCAAACAGCCTTCAGCCCCTCACCCAGGCTGGCCAGGTACCCCAGTAGGGACCCAAAACCTGAAGGGGTTTTGGGCAGCCTGTAAACAGCTCTCAGCCCCTCACCCAGGCTGGCCACACCCCCATGGAGTGAGGGTTCCCACTGAGGGGCTTGACCAGCCTGCAAACAGCCATCAGCCCCTCATCCAGGCTGGTCAGGCACGCCAGGAGGTGGACATCTCCAGAGGGGTCCCATACTGTGAGAGGGCATAGTCTGGGCTGAGGGACCTCTCGAGTGCACAAATTTTTGTGCACTGGGCCCCTAGTAGGATAATAAAAGAATAATATGCTAATTAGAACAGATGTCCTTACGGATGAAGCCAGGGCCAGAGAGAAGCCAGCCTGGGTCCCACCTGCCTGCCGGCAGCAGAAGGGAAGCAAGCCTTGGTCCCAGATGCCAGAGGGAAGCCAGTACTGGCAGCTGGAAGAAGGAGGGCCTACTTTTGCATGAATTTTGTGCAGTGGGCCTCTAGTGTGTGTATGTGTGTGTATTTTTTTTCTGCCATCCATTTCAATGTAATAAAATTTATCACTCTTTCTCATGTTGCTCCAGGATTTATTTATATTAGAATTATAAAGTCTTTCTCTACACTAGGTTTAAAGAGTAATACATTCAATTTTCTTCTGGAGTTGGTATAATTTTATTCTTAATTTGAGAAGTCTAGAATATTTAGAGTTTATTCTTGTCTAAAGTATAAGATAGGGGTCAAACTTTATATTGCTGCACAGTTATTTATTTAAAAGTTTATCTTGCCCCAGAGGTTTGAGATGCCATCATTATCTTATACTAAATATCTGTATGTTCTGAGCTTCAGTTTTAGACTTTCCATTCTAAACCAATGATGCCTGTGTCAATTTCTTTGTCTGTACCTCCTGGCTCTAATTTTAGAGATAGTATAGCATGTTTTAATATAGAGCAGGGATAACCCTCTCTCGATGTTTACTTTTTAAATTTTTCTTGATTATTCTTTATTTTTAAAACTAGGGGCCCGGTGCACAAAAATTTGTGCACTCGGAGGGTGGGGGTCCCTCAGCCCGGCCTGTGCCCTCTTGCAGTCTGGGACACCTTGGGGGGGATGTCCACCTGCTGGCATGCCTGGCCAGCCTGGGTGAGGGGCTGAGGGCCATTTTCAGGCTGTCCACAGTCCCTTCAGGGTTCGTGCATTGGGGGGTAGGAGGGCTGGTGAGTGCTGGCCTGGACGTTTCCCACCAGAGGGCCCACGATCGCACACGCCTGGTGGGCCCCCACCGCTGAGGGGACACACCTGGCACAGAGCTAGGTGGCAAGCCAGGGGCGGACGCTGGTGCAGGATCCCTCGGTGAGGCCCTGCTGCTGAGCAAACACACCTGGGGTGGAGCCGGGCAGCGAACTGGCTTTGGATTCTCTGCACTGTGCAGCAGATGCTCCCACACGCCCTTTGGAGGCCCCTGGGGGGGCAGATGAAAGTAGCGGACCCTGGATGGGTGCTCCCGCACGCCCCCGAGGAGGCCACCGGGGCAGAGCCAGGCTGCGGACCCGGGACAACTGCTCCTACACACCCTGCAGAGGCCCCCCGCTCTCCCGCATGCCCCGAGGAGGCCCCCAGGAGGCGGAGCCAAGCAGTGGACCCAGGATGGCTGCTCCTGCAAGCCCCGTGGAGGACCTGCTCTCCCACACGCCTGGTGGAGGCCCCCGGGGGCAGGGTCAGGCAGTGGCCCCAGGGCGGGTGCTCCTGGATGCCCTGAGGAGGCCCCAGGCTGGACCCCCCTCCCCCCCCACTGAGCTGACACACCTGGCACAGCTATGCCAGCTGTGGAGGCTCCCAGTGCAGAGCCGCCCTGCCAGCCTCCATCTTGGCTGGGTTAATTTTCATACAGCCGCTCTGATTGGCTGGTGGGCCTGGCCATGAGCAGAGGCTCAGCCAGCCTAGGCAGGCAGTTGCAACAGAAGCCTCTGGTTTGCTCTAGCTCCATGGCTGCTGGCCTCCATCTTGACTGGGCTAATTTGCATACAGCCGCTCTGATTGCCTTGTGGTAACGGTCAATTTGCACGTTTCTCTTTTATTATATAAGATAATTTTTAGTGTTGCTTTATTATTTTTTGATTGATTGATTGGTTTAAATTTTACTGAAAAGGGCTTACTACAGCTCTGAAGGAAGCCCCTCCTTCTTGGGTCCTCTTCCTCAGATACTGTACTAGGTAGAACTGGGGCTGCTGGAGTCCAGTAGCAGCAGCTCATCCAGCTGTACGCTAATACTTCCTCTCCTTCTATCCACTGCAGAAAGCCTAGCTGAACCTGACATTCCTGCAGACTTCAGATCCAATCCTAGGTAGAGACCTATAAGAAAGGCACACCAGGTTCACCAAAAGACACAAGAATGTTCACAGCCTCTCTGTTTGTAATAGTAGCAAGCTAGAAACAAGTAGGACAGACAGAGGAGGAAGCCCCTGCAGTGGCCTCCAGGCTAGGCTGAAAGCTTATCACCAGGGAACTTGGAAACACCCATAGGCACATGTGAGAGTAAAGCAAGAGTTGGCTTGCCTTGAGCTCTGCCCTCTCAGTTAGGAAATAAGGAACCCAGAGACATAGAAGATGAGAAAGTAAAGTTCACAAACTTCCCTCAGGGTTCCTCTCCTTATCCTGCCATGATGCACTGGAACCTCACTCGCTGCCCCCCACCCCCCCCAAGGCACTTCCAAGAGGCACTTCCTTCAATGAGGATGATTCAGAACATAGTCAGTCAACAAAAACGGCAGGAGAGGCCCTAGGTGGTTTCACTCACTGGATTGGGCATTAGCCTATGGACTGAATAGTCCTGGTTTCATTCCAGTCAAGGGCACATGTCTAGGTTGTGGCTAAATCCCCAGTAAGGATCATGCAGGAGGCAGCCGATCCATGATTCTCTCTCATTGGTGTTTCTCTCTCTCTCTCTTCCTTCCTCTATGAAATCAATAAAAATATATTTTTAAAAAATAGCAGGTGAGGATTAGATAGTCCAGAGAACTGACCCAAAGGCTCTCCTGAAAACCGAGGCAGCTCCATTGTTCTTTACAAGTCTCAAAGGTGTCCAGGGAACACCTTTGTGGGCCAGCTGAAGAAAGCTTTGGCTCAGGGTTTTGTCATCTCTTCCTGCTGGTGGGAAGAATAGGAGCTGGCAGGAAGGGAAACCCACTGAATAAGAACCAGAGGCATATCAGAGGCTGCCTGCAGAGAAGTTACAGCTGGCGCAGGAGCTCATTGTACTGGGAGGGAGCCATCTGGATGAGAATAAGCCAGTGTCTGGGATATGCCTAAAAGCCCATGGTGCCACCACCAAACCAGAATTTGCCTATCCAGATCTCAAAAGGGACTTAAATCATAGTTTTGATAACTGGATCTTTTCCATATGCATTTAAAATAAAAGTCATGTTAAAAAGCAAGTAAGCAAACAAAAAACAAAATAAACAAAAAAATGTTTCATGACATAAACAGCACAATAGGATATTCAATTAGGTGTGGAGTGTATCAAGAAATCTCAAAGGAAAATTAGTGGAGGTTTTGTTTTGTTTTATTTTTCTAATCCTCACCTGAGTATGTGTTTTTATTTATTTTAGAAAGAGAGAAAGGGAGAGGGACAGAGAGGGAAATACCAATGTGAGAAACATCAATTGGTTGCTTTCCAAACATGCCTCTACTAGGGATGGAACCTGTAACCTGAGTATGTGCTCTGTCCTGGAATAGAACTCACAGCCATTCTGTGCATGGAGGACACTTCAACCAACTGAGCCACACTAGCCAGGACAAAGAAAATGTATTTTTAATAAAATTAAAATATAATTGTCCCCAAATGAGTCAGGTTTATGGCCCCAAAACTGCTCCTTCATAAAGGTTCTATGGTCAGAACTTCCCAGATTCCATTTGAGAAGATACTATGATGATGGAGTAGCATAGACCCTAGTAATTGCACTGACAGTTTTATTAATAACAGAGCTCCATCGGAGGTGCAGATAGTAACCATGACAGCAGCCTACGTTTAGCATTGTTTTGCCAGCTGTCTTTAGATTTTTGCTTTATTTTGTTGTTATTATTGTTCTTTAATCCACTTTGGGAATTAGTTTTGTTTTTCCATTTGATAAGGTTAGAAATACTATAGCCTTACAAGCACCTTATTTCACTTTGAGTTCAAATTTTAATTCCTCAGTATCACTGTTATTTGTAGTAGGCAGATTTAATTGCTCCATTAGTTGCCCATGGACGCATCAAATGGAGCAATTTAAACCAGACCTTATTTTCTAGTGTCAGATTCATAAAAATAATACCTTTAAGGACTGAAAAATTATTTACTTTTTTATTCAGTAATATTGATAACACTCATGGTGATTCTACACAGAAAACTGTATTTAAATATTTTGAAAAAAAAGATATATAATGTAAGCCCCCTGACAAAGGCAGTTAGGAAAAAACAGTTCATTTGCTGGTTGGATAAGATTATAAATATGGTGATGGTGGAATCTGATTTATCAGTGCCCACTATTCCTCATTACTATTTTAGAGACTTTCCTGATTTTCTGATGGTCTTCCCAATTGGGCAGTGTGTCTTAGAAGCTTAGCAAGGCTCAACTGTTGAAACAAACAAAAGTTTCTTGTGTCAAATGGCCACATTTTCAGATGTGATATTATACCTCCCAATCTATTTTATTTTAAAGAAAATAAATCTAAAATTTAAAAAATGCTAGTTTGAGAGGGATTTTTTTTTATCACAACTGCCTTGATTTATGAGTTCAGTAACATTTTAAAATATTATTATTTCTTTGGTTCAATTACAAATGAGATTTAGAATAAAATATCCAGAAACTGATGATTAAATACAAAATTAAAAAGAAATTTGATGACATATTGTTTGCCTCTAAAATACTCATGAGGGGGTTGGAGGTCTGAGTGAAAGAGATGAAGACATTACAAAGTACAGTTTGATAATTGCAAATAGTCACATGGATGTAAAGTACAACATAGAGAATATGGTCAATAATATTGTGATAACTATATATGGTGGCGGGGGATACTGGAAATATTAGGGTAAATACTTTATAAAGTATATGATTGTCTACTATATTGTATACTTGAAATCGATACAGAATAATATTAAAAGTAAACTGGAATTGGAAAATAAAAACACACTAAAAATAATCTTAGGTTTTATTTTTATGTAATTTTATTGTTGATAATATTAGAGATATCTCACATCCTTTCATCTCCTCCTAACAAATTCCTCACTACCCTATTGCCCATGTCAATGGGCTATGCAGATCCTATCTTATCTAATAAAAGAGTAATATGCAAATTAGGCATCACTCTGTCACAAAGATGGCCTCCACCATAACCACAAGATGGAGGTGCCCATAGCTACATTCTATCTAATAGAACAGTAATATGTAAATTAGGTGTCATGCCATCAAAAAGATGGCCACTTCCATGGCCACAAGATGGCAGCACCCATAGCCACAAGATGGTGGAGCCCCAGTCTGGCTCTGCCCCACCACTGAAGTGGTCAGGCCTGTTAGCCAGGCAGGTAGTGGGGGAGGTTGGGGACCCAAGGGGCAGAACAGGTAATCAGAGGGGGCTGGGGGTCCCCTGCTTAGGCCAGAGGCCTTCGCCAGAGGCCTCAGACATGGGCAAGTGTGGAGCTGGTGATCGGAAGGGGCAGGGGCAGAGCCGGTGATCAGAGGAGTATGAAGGTGCCCTACACAGGCATAAGGCCAGGCCAGAGGCCTCAGACCTGGGTAGGGGCAAGGCCAGAGATCACAGGGGCCTGGGTTCCACAAAGCCAGCAATTGGAGGGCCAGGGGTGGAGCCTGTGATCACACGGGTCTGGGCACCAGTGGAGCTGGCAAAGCAGTTATCTGGGGTCCCCTCCCCAATCCTGTAGCCTTTTCCAGAGGCTGCAGTGGAGCAGGGGTAGAGCTGGCTATCACAGGGGCCTGGGGGTCTCCTGCCCAGGCCTGTAGCATTGGCCAGAGGCTGTCAGTGGGGCAAGGGACAGAGCCGGTGATGGCAGGGGGCAGGATCAGAGCTGGTGATCACAGAGGCATGGTTCTGTGAAGCCAGCGATCGGGGCTTGGGGATCTTCTGCCCAGGCAAAAGAGTAATATGCAAATTAACCTTCACTCTGTCACAAATATGGCAGCAGCAAGGGAGCTGTAGCAAGGCAGGAGGCTTGCATTGCCCCGATGATGGAGGAAGCCAAGATTCCCACATGCCCTGCAGGCCCTGAGCTCTACTCAAGGCAACAAAGTTTCAATTGCAGAAGGTAAATAAACCCAAGATACCTGCTTCCAGTCCGCGACCATGGCCAGCCTGATAACGGCCCTCAGCCCCTCTCCCAGGCTGACCAGGCACCCCAGTAAGGACACCCACCCTGAAGGAACTGTGACCAACCTGCAAAAAGCCATCAGCCCCTCACCCAGGCTGGCCAGGCACCCCAGCAGGACACCTTTCAGGGCAAACCAGCTGACCCCCATCCATGCACCAGGCCTCTGTCCTATATAATAAAAGGTTAATATGCAAATTGACCCTAACAGCAGAACCACTGGGAATGACTAGTCACTATGACACACACTGATCACCAGGGGGCAGATGCTCAATGCAGGAGATGACCCCTGGTGGTTAGTACACTCCCAAAGGGGAGCTCTGCTCAGCCACAATCCAGGCTGACTGCTGCCAGCACAGCGGTGGTGGCGGGATCATCTTCTGCCTCCTCAGTAGTGTTAAGGATGTCCGACTGCAGCTTAGGCCTGTTCCCTGCTGGCAAGTGGACATCTCCTGAGGGCTCCCGGGCTGCCAGAGGGATGTCTGACTGCCAACTTAAGGGGAGCGGGACTAAATCAGCAGGTAGACATTCCCTGAGGTGTTCCAGACTGCAAGAGGGCATAGGCCGGGCAAAAGAGTAATATGCATAGGCCAGGCTGAGGAAACTCTCCTACTGAGTGCATAAATTTTTGTGCACCGGGCCTCTAGTCTAATCTAATAAAAGAGTAATATGAAAATTGGTGTCACTCCGCTACACCTAGGCTACTCCCACCAGCCAATTGCCATGCCCACCTACCAATCAGAGAAACTATAAGCAAATTAACCCAGCCAAGATGGCAACTGGCAGCCACAGAGATAGAACAAGCAGGAGGATTGCCCCGATGATTGAGGAAGCTAAGGTTCCTTTCTTCTTAGGCCGGCTGTGACCTCCGCTGAAGGCAACAAAGTTTCAATTATAGAAGATAAATAAACCTGAGATATCTGCTTCCAGCCTTGGGCTCAAGGAATTGCTGGGAGTCTTGGTTGTCAGGGGCAACCCGACCTGGACTACGGTTAAAGCAACAAACTTTCAACTTTAGAAGTTAAATAAATCCCAGATACCAGCTTCCAGCCAGTCTTGATGCAAACATCCATCAACCACTCTCCAAGGCTGGCCAGGTATCCTAGCAGGACCTCCTCCCTGAAGGGGATATGGCCAGCCCACAAACAGGCATCATCCACTCATCCAGGCTGGCCAGGTACCCCAGCAGGACCTCCCCTCCCTGAAGGGGATGTGGCCAGTCTGAAAACAGCCATCAGCCACTCACTCAGGCTGGCCTGGCTCTCCAGTGGGACCCCTACCCTGATCTTGGACACCCTTCAGGGTAAATGAGCTGGCCTCAACCCATGCATCAGGCCTCTATCCTATATAAGAAAGGATAATATGAAAATTGACCATAACAGCAGAACCACTGGGAATGACTGCTTTTAACCAGCAATCCACCTGCCTAAGCCAGCAGGTGGACATCTCCCAAAGGGTCCCAGATTCCTAGAGGGCACAGTCCAGACTGAGGGACCTCCCCTCCCCCAAGTGCACAAATTTTTGTGCACTGGGTCTCTAATTCTATATAATAAAACAGCAATATGAAAATTGACTGTCACACCCTCCCACAAGATGGCTGCCTCCATATGTTCTAAAGATGACCAGCTGAGGAGGGCAGTTAGGGGTGCCCAGTCTGACAAGGAAGCAGTTGGGGGCAACCGGGGTTGTCAGGGGAGTAGTTAGGGGATGATCAGGCTGGCAGGCAGAAGTGGTTAGGGTAAGGTGACCAGACGACCCGATTTTTAACAGTTTGTCCTTCATCCTACAGCATTTTTAAAAAGTCCCGATTACTCTGTAATATTTTAAGTAATAATAAAAAAAAGAAAAAAAAGAACCCCCCCGGTCAATGGTGTACCACTTTAAGCATATTGCTGTTTTATTATTGGGATCGAGAGGTGCTGGACATCCCCGAGGGGTCCCAGATTGGAGAAGCTGCAGGCCGGGCTGAGGGACCTCCCGAGTGCACAAATTTTTATGCACCGGTCCCCTAGTGTTTTATAAATATCAGTTAAATCCATCTGATCTGTTGTATAATTTAAGGCCTCTATTTTCTTGTTAATTTTTTGTCTGGAGGATCTAACCAGTGATGTCAGTAGGGTATTAAAATCCCCCACTATGACTGTGTTGCTGTCAATCTCTCCCTTAATGTCCACCAAGAATTTTTTTTTTGTGTGTGTACATTGTGTTCCTATATTGGATGTATATGTGTTTACAAGGGTTCTATTTTCTTGTTGAGTCATTCCCTTGAGTATTATGAAGTGACCTTCTTTGTCTTTTGTTATGGCTTTTGTTTTGATGTCTATTTTGTCAGATATAAGTATTGCTACCCCAGTTGTTGTTTTTTTTTTTTTTTTTTCCTTTTCATTTGCATGGAATATATTTTTTAATTCATTTATTCTCAATCTGTGTGTATCTTTTGTTCTGAGGTGCACCTCTTGTAGACAGCATATATATGGGTCATGTTTTCTTATCCATTCAGTCACCCTATGTCTTTTGACTGAAGCATCTAACCCTACCAGACCGCTGTACCAATTTTTCAGTAATTTCCGAATCTGCCGCTATACTGTTTTGCCTAGGTACTTTGCCTAGTGTGTGAAAAAAATGAGTCACAAACTAAAAATAACCAACCAATCGTGGTCAAACCTCATAGTTAACCATTGCAAACGTCTGTCCCCATGTGTTTGAATTGACTTTGTGTGATTTAAGGGACAGTTAGGTTCAGGGCCTCAGGTCTGGTAGGGTTAATCCATTTACATTTAAGGTTATTATTGATAGGTATTTATTTTTGCCCTTTTTATTTTATTTATGGCTATGATTCTCTCTCTTTTCTTCTTCTTAAAGCAGTCCCTTTAACACTTCTTGCATTGCTGGTTTCATGGTAATGTACTCCTCTAACCTCTTTTTGTCTGGAAAGCTTTTTATTTCACCTTCAATTTTAAGTGATAATCTTGCTGGATGCAGTAGTCTTGAATTTTGGCCCTTTCTTTTTATTTCTTCAAGCACTTCATGCCATTCCCTTCTGGCCTAAAGTGTTTATATTGATAAGTCAGCTGACATTCTAATGGGAACTCCTTTGTAGATAATTTTCTGTCTCTCTCCTACTGCCTTTAAGATTCTTTCTTTGTCTTTAATGTTTGCCATTTTAATTATGATGTGTCTAGGTGAGGATCTCTTTGGGTTCTTCTTGACTCCTAAACTTGTGTGACTTTTTTCTTCACCAGGTTGAGGAAGTTTTCCATCATTATTTCTTTAAACAGAGTCTCTGTTCCTTGCTCAACCTCTTCCCCTTCTGGTATTCATATAATGCGGATATTGTTACTTTTCATTTTGTTCCAGAGCTCCTTTAAACTATCTCCCTGCTTTTTAATTTTTTTTCTATTTGCTGATTTATTTGGATAGTTATTTCTACCTTGTCTTCCAAATTGCATTCAGTTCTCTGCTTCAGCCAATCTACATTTAATGACTTTGAGTGTGTTCTTGATGTCAGATATATCACTCATTTCTGTCTTGTTCTTGTTCATCACTTCTATTTCCCATTCCATACTGTTGTAATTTGCACTAAATTCAATAAACATTGAATTATAAACATCATTATAAACATCATTATAAACATTGCTTTGAACTCTATGTCTGATAGGTTGCTTGCCTCCATCTCATTTAGTTGTTTGGTGTGTG
>PVJC01021733.1:0-27990 GCA_004026665.1 Murina feae
TGCACACCCCCTACTGGGGATGTGCCTGCAACCAAGGTACATGCCCTTGACGGGAATCGAACCTGGGACCCTTCAGTACGCAGGCCCACGCTCTATCCACTGAGCCAAACCAGCTAGGGCATAAGACGGCTCTTAAGGAGCTGCTGGATCAGAGAGAATGCTGTGGAGCGGGGTGGGGGGAAGCGGGGGGGTGGGGAGGGCTGGAATCCCCTGAGCTGAGTGCTAATTCTCAGGCCTGCTGTGGGCTGCACTGGCTCTGCAGACATACGTGGCTGCTGGACTCTGTCCGAGGCTGCAGCTGCAGAGGCACCCCTGTACCCACTGTCGGTCAGATGCCTCACCCCATCAGCTACTGGAGCCTCATCTTCCCTTCCCTTGCCCTGTCCTGAGCGGGCCTGTCAACTTCCTAGGCAGAGCAGGGGTCCTCCTCCCATCAGCGCACGTCTCGGCCAGTCCCACTCAGCCACTTGCAGAGCAGAGCTGCCCACAACCAGGGCTGCTGGGGGTGGGGGGGAGGGGGAGAGGTGGGGGGAGGGAAATGCCAGGCAGAGCTCGGAGGCTGGTCCTGATGCTAAGGAAAGGGCTCATTTGTGGCACGGCGCTGACTCTTCACCAAACTCTACCCCAAGAGCCTTAAGATAGAAACTCTGGCTTCCTCTCCTTTCAACTGACCTCTGCGTTCGCAGAGAGAACTTTTCGAAAACCAAGAATAAAATTAAGACCAAAATGAAATATACACATAAAGGTCTTCCTGGATCCCCTCCACGGGCTGTGTGACCAGAGAAGCTGGATGCTCCAGGACCCAGGAGAGCCCTGGACGGTGGCCCAGAGGGAGGCCCGGCAGCCTGCTCAGAAGGAGAGGCTGTGAAGGAATTCGTGCACCACGCTGGCTTGCGGAACCAACAGGATGTGAACAGATGGCCCCGACAGAGACCCCTGCGGCTGGTGGTGACGGATCAGAGCAGTCCCAGCAGGAGACACTGCTGAGATCATCAGGGATCTACAGGGGGGTCAGCACGCGGCCACAGACCATTCTGGGGCAGGTGAAACGAGAGCCCTTATGTTCCCTCCTAGGTGAGGGTCCCCAGGAGGAGACCTTCTGCCACTTGGACCACCAAGTCCCATCCCCCTCGGACCAGAGGACACATATGGGGCACCCGCCAGGCGGGTGGGGAGGGCAGGGCCGAGGAACTTCCCGAGGCAGCTCAGGCTGATCCGCTTGCCGGCTCACGGGGAGGACGCCTGACTCACTTTGAGTGGAGACAAGCAGCGCGCACGGTGGCTGCTCTGAATGCACAATCAGAGGGAAGGCAGCCTGTGGGTCCCAGCAGCCCAGACCCAGACCGAGGAGGGCAGCCGCCTGCAGAGCAGTGCTTATTAGAAAGAGTCAGTGTTTTAATAGCCCAAATGGGGCGTCCTGAGCAGAGCCAGCTGCCCGTGTCCCCAGCTGGGAGGCGTCTGCTGGCATCTCTGGGGGGAGCTGGTAATGGGAGTGAAGGAGCGACACTCCCAGCCAGTGTCCCAGGCGGGAAAGGTCTACACCAAGCCTGACAAGCCCAAAGGCTAACACAGGCCACACAGATGAGGCACGCTGCCTGCGGGCCGTGAGTTTGACATGCTTGGTCTACACTCTCATTTGAGCGGCTTGGGGTGTGGGCTCTAAAGCCACAGCTGCTGGGCCTGGGGGCATGAAGGACAGCACTTTGGGCTGCATCTCTCTGAGTGACCCTGGTCTGCTGCCACTGACAGGGACAGAGGCAGGAGCTACAGAGGAAGCCTCCAGCATCTCTGTGTGTCTCCTTTCTCGGGGGCTCAGGCCTCCTCCAAGGCAGTGGGGTTGCCCTGGGGACCAGCACTGGCCTGTTCAAGGAAGCCACACAGGGAGGAGGTGCAGAGGGAGTGGCTGGCAGGTGTGGCACCCGGGCCGGAGCTCATGCTGTGAGCCGGTGGCTGACCTGAAGCAGCTGCGGGGGTAGGGGGGGTAGTTGGAGGGGGGAGCGGCTGTATGGCCATCGGAGACCCTCCTTGCATGGGTGAATTCAGAGGCATCTGCAGCCTGGTCTCCCCAGGACTTGTTTGGGAGCAAAAGAAATGCATCAACACTGGTACCTGTCATTCATTCTGACATTTTCCCCGACAAGTGGCTATTCGAAAAGGCCATCCAACCCTCTCAATCCCACTGAGGCAGTTCGAGGGGCTTCCGGCTAATGGCTGAGGGAGGGCGGAGGGTGCAGAGAAAGCAGGGCTGGCCCTGAGCTCCGGGGCCTGCTTGGGGCGGGCTCCTGCAGTCCTCCCACCTGGGGTTTCAACAGATGGCAGAACAAATTTCTAATTAAGCACAAGAAAGCTTCCGGCTCAGTACATCTATGATTTTCCAGTTCCTTTGCTGCTCATTTCCCCCTTTTGTTTTTCTAGAACCCAAGCCAGCTTACTGCCATCCTGAGCGCCTCACTTGTGGTCAGACACCTGGGCCCTGAGACGGGAGGGGGGAGGGGGAGTGTGTCGGAGGGCCACGGGGCCAGGGCGCACAGCTGCTTTCAAAGGCAACGTGAAAAGCAAGTTCGTTACAACTGACTACTTGGTGCTGACCTGAGGACAGACAAGGCTCTGGTGCTCACTCCCCTTGAGGAGGTCTAGACACCTCACCTGGGGTGCACCTGGGCTAGAGGAGACACCTTCCACAGGCCCCCCTTCCAATGGCCTGCAGGCCCCCGGGGGGCAGGCAGCCCCTCCCACAGCAGGACGGCCTAGCCAGGGTGCTTGGTGTCCCCGGTCCCCCTGATGCTGTCTCCCTGTCTCCTACCAGCCTCACAAGAGAAGTGCCCGGGGCTGCAGTGCCCGCTGGGAATGGGCCCCTCGGTTGGGCTGCATTTTAGACTTGACTGGGTGACCTTCTTAGGTGGGAGGGTCACTTCCCAAGCCCAGAGGTCTGAGTGTCTTGGAGAAATTGCCAGCGCCGTCACCCAGAGCCTCTGGAGGACAGGCTGCTGGCTATCTCTCGGATCAAGGGGAGAAAAGAGGCAAATGACTTGCAGAGACGACGATGCCCAGACAATGTCACCTCCCAAACATGAGTGTGGGTGACCTTCACGAGCTGGGCTCCGCCTCAAACCCTCTCAAGGCCCAATGCTTCTCAAGGCCACTGCCACCGGCCGTGCTGCCTCCCTGGGAGGGCCGGGGCCTCCAGGCTGCGGGGACCCCAAAGATTCCCACTGTGTCCCTGTGCCAACCAGCAGCCACCCTGCTGCTCTGGGGGAGGGGCCCTGGTTGGGAGAAAGAGAGGCAGAACAGGTCACCCAGGCTGGCGGCCTGAGCCCTGGCAAAGAGCAGGGGGTTGTCTGAAGCAACCAGCTGCTGACCCCATTCTGTGCGAGGACACCAACAGCGGAGCAGGGTGGGGAGGAGGAGAGGGGTAGGAGCAAGTGGGGGAGGGTCAGCGTGTTTCCACTCCCTTGGAGGCCCCCGTACTGCTCATCAGACACAGAGGACTGTCACACTGAACAGGCACCGGGGTGCTGCAGAGGCCACTAATGGTCATTACTGCACCATCCCTGGGGGGGGGGCGGGCACGGGAATCCATCATGCTGGCTAACGCACGGTGTCCCCTCCATCCCCCCTCCCTTCCTGCCGCCTCATGGGAGGGAGAGGGGCCGGGCACCCGCGTTTAGCCCCTTCCCATCGCCAGGGCAGCACATCAGGGACAGCATCCGAGCCGCCGGGGCAGGCTTTCAGGACTTTGGGCCCCGGCTGCTGGGCCAGCAGATTAGCTAGGGAGACCAGGAAGGTTTTCCTTCACGCCGCTCTCCTGAGAAAGCGCCTTCTGAAGGTCACAAGCATTCGCAGACACGGCCACTGATCCCGGACTTTTGGTCACAACCCCTCCTGCACCCAGGGAGGCTCCATGCCAACACCGTGCCCCTGGAGCTGGCTCGACCCTCATGCTCTAAGCAATGCGTCCTCGTTTCCCCAGGTGGTTGCGTTCATTTCACCCAGGACTTTGGAGCTTATGAATGAAACTGAACACAGCACCCTGCAGGTGAGGACAGCTCAGACCCTGCGTGGGGCAGACAGGAACCTCGCCCCGTCCAGATGTCACAGTGTCCCCGTCCCTCATCTTGATGGATGCTGGAGGACGGGCTCACCCAGTTACAGAGGCCCCAAAGCTCACCCTCCAGACCACTCAGCACTCATTCCCTTGCAAGGAAGGACCAAGAGCGGGAAGAAGTTCCAGGCTGTGGGTCTTGCTCAAGTCAAGGCAGAACTCCCAGCACTGACAAAGGACGCCTTTGAGCAGCTCTCCGAGCGCGTGGGCGCCTTCCCCTCGGGAGCTCCCGTCACCATGGCCTGCAGGATGGGGCTGGCCTGGATGATGGTCACGGCCCTTCCAGCTCAAGATGCCAGGACTCCCGTGAGGCGGAAGTCCCCTTACGCTGGGGTCTGTAATCCCGAGTGGGGACCAGGGGACTGCAGGTGCCAGAATTGCTGGAAATCATTCGAATCAGAAACTGTCTGAACTCGTCATGACCTAGTGCTGAGCGCCGGCTGCAATGCGGAGCGATGAGGGGCGGATGCCTGGGAGAGGGAGTGGGGGACAGGGGTCAGAGGGAGTCTGGGACCATCCTCTTTTACAGGAAGCGGGAGTCCCCACCAGAACAGCAACAGAGGGTTTTGCTTTTAGATCAAAACAAGCGTGTAGCCCAGCCAGCGTGGTTCAGTGGTTGAGCGTCAACTCCTGAACCAGGAGGTCATGGGCTCAATTCCTGGTCAGGGCACATGCCTAGGTTGTGGGCTCAATCCCCAGTGTGGGGTGTGCAGGCAGCCAATCAATGATTCTCTTTCGTCGTTAAAGTATCTTTCTCTCTCTCCCTTTCTCTCTGAAATCAATAAGAATATATATTAAAACAAAACAAAAATAAAACAAGTGTGCAACTGGTCCCAGAGCACGTGCCAGCTGAGCCCACACCCTCCTATCCTGGGTCCAGGTAGTCAGTAGCTGGGGCCGCCAGGGTGGTGGGCAGGATGAAGAGGGGGAATGAATGAGCACCCCACGACATACCTGATTTAAGGGGAGACCCCCACCCAGGAAAGCAGTGCTTCTGCTCAGAGGGGAGCCAGGCAGTCAGCGGGCACTGTGGATGAAGGGTCTTCACCCCCCCATGGCTGGGGATGCGATGGGGGGGGCGCCATGCCCGCTGGCTTATGGCACAGCTCTCCTGCCTGAAGGGAGCAGGGCCCTGACCCAGGCCTTCGGGTGTCCAGCCTCCAGTCCAGGTCAGTGGGGAGGGACTGGCCTGGCTCCATCTCCGTCCACACTACCTGATTGCGAAGTGACGTAACTTTTCGGGACTGAATTTCCCCACCAGTAGGAAGGCAGACAGAGCGCGGCTTCCCCTTGCCCCCGGGAGGGGAGCCCACAGAACCGCACCATGTTCCTGGCTGTCTCGGAGGGCGAAGGAAGGGCCGAGGGGAGAAGGGAGAGCGAGCTGTTCTCAGACTCACCGACCCATCGCATCAGGGAGGTCAGGATCTGTAGGTACTTGGTCTTCTGAACGTCAAAGAAGGTGAAGGGTCCCAGGAGGAGAGTGAAGACAGCCTGGGCGACAAACACAGGAGTGAGGGGGACAAAGGGGCTGGGCCGCACTGGGCACGCCGTGTGTGTGTGTGTGTGTGTGTGTGTGTGTGTGTGTGTGTGTGTGTGTGTGTGTGTGCTCGGAGCACACAATTCACGCAGCCGCTGCCCAGGGCCGGGCCAGTCCTGACCCAGGCGCACCTGGACTGGCAGAGGCTCCCCGGGGTCAGACGGCATCTGTGTGAGTCCCGTGTCATGCGCACAGGAGCCAGAGCCACGCTTCTCTGCCTGCCCTCCACTCGCTGTCCTGAGACTTCCGGAAAGGAGTTTCAGGCAAGTCCCAGGAGGCACCTGGGGACATCACCCATTCATTCATCTTCAGCAAACACTGACGAGAGGCACGGCCTGGCACTGAGTGGGCACGAGCGTGGATTAGGTCTGTCCGAGGCGGCAGGAAGAGGAGGGTGGGAAGCAGCACCAGCCACGCCTCGCGCACTCAAGGCTTCCTGGGAGGAAGGGGCACGGGGAGGAGGGGCACAGGGTCCTGACAACACAGTGGAGGGGAGAGGGTGCCATTCTGAAGGGCTCAGAGGAAAGAATCAATCAGGATGTCGTTAACCAGCGATGTTTTGTGTGTTTTTTTAAAAAAATATTGTTATTGATTTCAGAGAGAGGAAGAGTGAGGGAGAGACAGAAACATTAATGATGAGAATCATAAATCAGCCGCCTCCTGCACACCCCCTACTGGGGATCGAGGCCATAACCGGCATTTGCCCTGACTGGGAATCAAACCGTGACCTCCTGGTTCATAGGTTGATATTCAACCACTGAGCCACATCAGCCAGGCAACCAGCAATGTTTTTACCTGACACAGAAGGGGAAGCAGAGAGAACAGAGCCCGGGGCTTCCAGGGCAAGTCCTCGGAGAAGGACCCAGCCCCAGAAGAGCAAGGCCGCACAGGGAGAAGGCGTGGAGAGTCTGGGAGTGGGGAGCCCGGCCTGAGGAGGGGGCTCCTCGGTTCTCTTTCTCTTGGAATAACGGGAGAGTGAATGTTTACTTTAAAAAAATGAGGAAATCCAAAGCCTGTCTTAGCAGGGAAACTCGAATCCTCTTTGCAAAAGAAAATGGGGTAAACGCGGCACAGCGGAGCCCGGGGCTGGGAGGGGGAAGAGTAGGATTCCACGCCAAATTGGGTGCTCAGGGAGAGAGGAATTAGACGCCGCTGGTTGGCGTTGTGCTGATGGCACCATTTCCAATCTGCCACTCGGAAGCGGCGGTGGCATCAGACCTTATTAACATTTACACGGTGCCATCTTACCACGTTAATGCTAATGACACTCGCCAGAGACGCAGCCAGCGGCTCCCAAGGCGAGTGTGGGGGGCGAGTGTGGGGAGTGGGGCCCACCCTGGGGAGCCGGCCCAGTCCCGTGACCTGGGTGAGCATATCGCAGCTGCGGGGTCTGCCCTGTGCCAGGCAGGCGGGAGCTACACAGAAGGGGGCCTGAGCCTGCCCCTCCGCCACCCCATGGCACAGACAGCAGGATGTGGAACAAGCTGTGACCTCTTATCCAAGCCCGTCATCACTGTGCGAGTGAATGGCAGGAAGGACTAAAGTGGCGGCTTGAGAAGGCTCTAATTAGCGGGGGTCTCGGGCCTGGCCACGGTCCACGGGGCTGGGAGGCTTCTGGCAAGAGCTTTCCGCTCCGCTGTGGCCTAGCACCAGATCTGCTTCTGTTCCAGGGGGGGAGAGGGGACAGAAGTATCTCATGAGGCCAGGGAGGGGGCTGGGGGCCAGGAAGGGGCGGGATCACCCCCGCTTTGCCGAGCAAGTCTGTGTGCAGCACCGTCAGCGAGTCATTTAGGAAAATGACTGCTTCAGGGAGACCGTCCACTGATGAGCTTCCCTTCTGAGAGATGGCAGAGGGGATGTCATGTGGAAGACACATGTGAAGCCACTGCGCACAAAAGTCCCCCAGTGACCGTGGCCTGACCTGGACGCCTACTGTGGCCGGGGAGAGGGGGTCGGCTTTTCGCCTCCCACCTGTGATGCCTCCCACTGAGACGGGTGCTCCAGCTGTGGGTGCTGGGGATTTCCTGGGGGTGGCCTGAGGGAGGTCAGCTCTCACCTCTGAAGGTGCAGGATTGGGCTTTAGAAAGTCCCGCTACGTAAACACGGGGGAGGGGAGGAGGAGGAGAGCCAACCCCTGGCAGGGGATTCTGCAAGCTGCACAGGCCCTTCCTCCAGGAGGTCATCTCCTGCCAAACCCACTTTCGTCCTCCTCCCTGTAACAGAGGTTTATCCAGACCCTGACACCCAGGAGGCCCACTCATATAAGCCCATCGGCGGAATCCCGCCATGAGAGCATCCTCTAGTAAGAGCCCGCGCGCAGGGAACACATCTCGAGGAGGCAGAGTAAGAGCTGCCCGTGAGGTGCCTGTGCAGCGACGGCGGGAGGAGAGTAGAGAGGCCCTGCAGACGAGGCCCCCCCCGCCCCCCGCCCCGCCCCGCCTCTGTGTCCAGTTCTAGCCTCTGAGTGGGAACAGGTGGTGGAGGGCTCTCCTGGAAGCCTTTGCTCAGTAGCTGTGACATCCATGGCTGGGTGGCAGCTGGGATGTGTCTTTTTTTCTACTTTTAATGCTCAGGACCACAGACTGACCGTGCCGCGTGGGAGGGTGGGCGCAGGGCCACTTGGAGCAAGCGCACCCAGACCACCCGCCGCACGGCAGCCCCTGCCCACGGCCGCTGGCTCCCACGCCAGAGCGCGCCCAGACCCTGTCACACGGCACAAGCTGGGGCTCATCGCCGAACAGGTGTCCTCTGCAAGTGAGCCAGAGCTGACTGGGCAAGGGCAGGGGCAGGGCTGCATCCGACTGCGAAAGGGCGGAGGATCCAGAGCAGCAGCGTGGGGCCGCAGGTCTTCGGGAAGAAAGGGGGCGGGCACAGGAGACAGAAGGGCCCCAGTGTCCCGACGGTCCAGCACGCACAGAGCTCGTCTCTGAACCAGTGCAGCCACATGCAGCCCTTCCCTTTTTAAAGAAGAGGAAACAAAAAGCCAGCACCCAGCGAGGGAATAGCAGAGCCACACGCAGAGCTCCTAAGAGGGGGATCTTTAAGTCGGGGGCTCTCAGCACAGACCTCCTGAGATGGAGCCGCGTCCCCAACCTGCCCCCCTCCGAGCGTTACCCCTACAGCCCACCGCACTCCAGGGGGAGGCTCCAGTGCCGCTCAGCCCTGTTGCACACCCAGAACCCAGGATGGGCACGCATTGTGCCTTGGCTTAACTGCACGAGATGGGTAAGCGGGGATACGCATGTCAACATCAGCACAAAAGCAAAGCAGCTCAATGCCTCTCTCCCCATCCCCCAAATTTCTCTGCATGTTTCCCTGGTCAGAGAAACAAACAGAAACTTAAATTAGGAGCTAATCCCCACCTGAACCCCAGCGAACAGGCTGCACACCCTCAGAGCCCCGCCTTCTGCCTGCGGATCCATCACATCAGCCTCGGCCCCGTCTCCCCAGCTGCTCCTGCTGACCACCCCGCCATCCAAGCTGTCCCGGGATCGCGTCGCCGCCCAGGGCTGCAGGTCCCTACGTACGCAATCTGTCTCTCTCCCCTCAAGTGGGGAGGCGACAGAGATTGCGCTGTTCTTGGAGGAAAGGGTAGAAGAGAAGGACGTGCTATAGAAACAGCCACCACACAGGACAAATGCCCTAAGAACAGTAACCAATTACCTTCTGCAACAAGGATCCGTGAGGGAATATTCTAGAAGACAGGACAGTCAGCCGGAGTTATTCCTCCCAGCCCGTCCCCTGACCTAGATGTGAGCCAAGGGCAGCATCCTTGGGGACAAAAGCCAACAGTCGGGAGGCCAGCAGTGGCCATGGGGCGCAAAGACACTGCTTATGTGGTTTGCTCAGTGGTTTGAGTGTCAACCTGCAGACTGAAGGGTCCTGGGTTCGATTCTGGTCAGGGGCACATGCCCAGGCTGTAGGCTTGGTCCCCAGTGGGGGGTGTGTAGGAGGCAGCTGATCAATGATTCTCTCTCATTGATGTTTCTATCTCTTTTCCTTTGCCTTCCTCTCTGAAATCAATAAAAGTATATTAATAAATAAATAAAAACTGAGGCTGACTTGCTTGATGGCCACTTTTATTTCCCTGTGAAAATAAAGGACTTGGAGGTTTGTTTGTGGCTCCTGTGTGGAGAGATGGAGCTTCCAGGAGCCAAGATTTCAGGCCTTGGCGTCCCGTGCACCCCTCCCGCCAGGCCCTGCAGTTTCGGCATGAAAGGCCAGCGGGGCCCTAACCAGTTTGGCTCAACGGTCAGAGTGTCAGCCTGGAATGAAAGGTCCCAGGTTCGATTCTGGTCAAGGGCATGTACTTTGGTTGTGGGCACATCCCCAGTGGGAAGTGTGCAGAAGGCAGCTGATCGATATTTCTCTCTCATCGATGTTTCCAGCTCTCCATCCCTCTCCCTTCCTCTCTGTAAAAAATCAATAAAATATATCTTTTTAAAAAAGGCCACGGGGCCACTTAGCCTTCCTGCTCTAGGGCAGGGGACTCGGATTTCTGTTAACAGGGCGATGAAGCAACAAGTCTTGGAAGGACCTTCCAAGTGCTGACCTGCGGGGGCTGACTGCTGACGCCGGACACACGGGGAGGCAGGCTGGGGGGTCGGGGCTGGCTGGGGCGCAGAGGGCAGTGTACGGTCTGGACCCTCCTGGAGGTTACTCTAAGCGGTAAAGGAAACTGATGCCCAGATTACAGGGCTGTGGGGAGCTGGGGGTTAACAGCTAATTGGGGTTAATGGCACCGCAGCGGGAGCCCATCCCTCCTCCGGAACTGAACTTTCCACACGCCCTTGACGTGCAGTGAAGACGTGTTCAAGGATTCTATTTTTACCGCTCAAGTGGCGCTGAACATTTTGGTTTGGGAGTTTTGATTTTCCCAATGAGAGTGACAACGTCTGGGGCTTCATCCAAAAGAGGGAGGCGAGTTCCGAGGCAGCGAGGACCCGGGAGGGACAACGGGCTCAGACGCCCTGCCCAGTCCCTCTTCAGGGCGCCTCTGCCTGCCCAAAGGCCATGAGTGTGCCCTGTAGGGGGTCTATCCCCCAGGCCCCTCGGGGGCTGGGCCGGCACAAAGGCGTCCGCCTTGCACCGCTGCTGTCCCCCTGGCCTTCTTATTGGACGAGCCTGTGGGCCTGTGTTGTCTCTTTTTCAGCCTAAAGGCCAGATGGCACCCGATGGTGGGCAGAATTCCAGAGATCTGATGCCCAAGCTGCAACCTTTGTGGTTTGGGTGGAAAAGATAAATATTGTGGAAAACCCACACAGTCACTCACTCAGTGACTGTCAGCCACCGGGTTTATAAGGACAGCCTGGCTCCTCACCGCACTAGAGGGACGGAGCCCACACCCGTGTCCAGGGGAAGACAGGCTGGACGTGAACGAGGTGGGCTTCCGGACACGACAGGGAGCTGGGTGGGGCCGAGGGTGCGTGTGCCCGAGGCTGTGGGAAGTGGGGGAAGCAGGTGGGAGGCGGGAGGCTGGGGACTGTGCCTGGAGAACCAGATCGGACACCTGCTCCAACACCTCACTGCTCACCTTGCAGGCACCAAAGAGATGTCAGAGAGACAGACGGGTGGTGAGCCCCCCTCCCCCTCCCGCCCCAAAGGCAGGGTGTCCCTACGGCCGCCAGCTGTGGTGAGCCCTGGTGTGAGCAGGTCGAGGGCTGACGGAAGGACGTGCCCACGGACCCGGCAGTGGTAGGCCACCCGAGGGCGGTCTCGTCCACACAGACATTCCTGGAGCCAGTCGCAGTGAGGCCCTAGGCTGGCTCCAGACACCAAGGTGGGTAAGGAGAGCCCTGCCCGGGGAGCTCACAGCGAGGCAGAGCAGCAGAACACGCACACAAGTCCCACGAGCAGGTCCCAGGAAGGCCCCGAGCCCCGTCTGCAGGAAGCAAGCACGTGAAGGGCGTCTTCGGAGGACACTGGCCGGCGAGGGTGGGGCAGGGACGAGAGAAAGTCCCAGCAGGAGCCTGGAGCAGACTGTGCCACGTGAACTCAGACACCGCCTCGTACAGAGGCGCCTCCGAAGGGTTTTGAGCAGGGACATGACAGTCAGATGTACTGGGGTCACCAGGGCTGAAAGAATGAAATACCAGGACCCCGGGGTCACCCTCATGCTGGGAGGGGCCGTGGCAGACACCAGGGAACAGGGCTGTGGATGCACGGGAGGAGGTTTGAAAGGACTTTGGCCCTTTGAGCCACAGGTCTGGGAGGTCTGTCCATCTCTAGGGGCCACAGTGAGGAAGGGGACTGTCCAGGGGGCAGCGACAAACCCTAGGGCTTTCCTCGAGGGGAGTTTGGAAGCTCAGAGAGAGCAGCGACCTCGCTCCTCTCCGTGGGCTGAGTGAGCAGATGCAAAGAGGAAGCTTGCATGGAGAGTAAACTAGCCGGGTCTTGGTCTATTTATTCAGAATGCCAACCAAGGGTGAGCATGGGCACACGATCCCCCCCAGGGCTGTTCCTGGAGGGCTGGTCTGGGGGAGGCGGGGGGAGGAATTCATCCTGCCTGACCACTCGACTCGGGGCTGCGAACGGCCGTCAGGGCGGGGCCAGCTGGTCCTTACAAGTCCTTAGAACAACAGGACTTCAGGACTTGGGAACAGGTAGGTGAGGGAGTGCTCTGTACTTCATGGACTGTCAGGAGTGACAAGGGTTGGGGAGCCTGTGGCCCATCAATCTTGCCCCTCAGTCCCCTTGGAATAAAGCTCACCCATCCCTGGCCCTCGCCACCACCAGACTGCCAGGAGCCTGGCTGCTCAGACGCTCTGGGTGATGAGCGGTGTGCGCGCCCATGGGCCTCAGCTGCAGGGCTGCCTGCATCTCTGGTTTCCCGCAGGAATCTGATTGCTTGTGGTGCCTGTGAGGAGGCAGAGCCATTGCTCTCTGTCACCTCCGCTGCCTGGTGCTCGAGCCGCTGGAGGGGAGGTGCCAGGTGATCACTGCAGATGCTCTCCGCTCCTTCCCTTCCTCACTCGCTCTAGCTCTACTGCTGTCTGTGCAGGAAGGGCGGGGGCCGCGGGGGTGCTGAGCTGGAGCTGGGGGCAGGGAAGGAAGGCAGTCAGGTGCCCAGGACACGGGAGCCCAGCTGGCTCCACCCCTTCCCCGCTGACGTGCGACCTCGAAATAGACCCACACGGAGCGGGACTGGAACAGGAGTCTTTGCCGGCACTGAGTAACCTTGGAGGTGGGAAGGCAGGAGACAGTGCGCCAAGCTAGCCGATTAGCCGCCCTGTGCGACTGGCTACAGACACGACACCAACAGCCCCGCATCCTCCCTCGTGGACGCTCAGGGACTGGCACATGGTGGGCCCTGAGGGGAAGCCCAGAGCACTGTCCGGAAGGACCCCAGAGGGACCTGTCCGTCCCAGGTAACAAGGCAGCCAGTGGCCAAGGGATGGTGCTGGAGCCCTGAGAGCGGAAGCCGTCTGATCAGGGCAGGCAGCACCGAGTGCCGGAGGCATGGACGCGGGCATTGCTAATGACCTGGTCACCGTCTGTCCCTCCCTGGTAGGAGCAAGGCCCAGGAGGCCTCTGGGCAGCCGTTCCCTAAGGGAAACCAGGCCCACAGAACCACTTACGCCTGCAAGCGGTCCTCCTGGAGACCCTCCTCAGAATGGTCCCCACGCAGATTTCTGGCCCTGCAGCCTGAGATTCTGCTCCCTGGGGCCTGAGGCGAGACCCAGGCATCTCTGCTTCTAACCAGAGCCTGAAGGTGTTCTCACGCCGGCTGACCCCGGAACCAAACTCTGAGACACCGTGGAGGCTCCTACTCCTGACCTGGGGGAAGGGCAAGAGCGGGGCAGGGCTCCTGAGGCCAGTTACCTGCCAGCTTTGGGGAGGAGGAAGGTGCCAGAACTGCCCCAGGGTGTGTGTGTGTGTCCTCTAGCCCCGGGCAGCACCCAGCACCTGGCCCAGCAGCCTCTTCCCTGATCTGGTCACGGTTTCCAGAGAACATCTCCATCGCGCCTGCAGGACATTCTTCCCCTGGCAAACCCGTTATGCTCTGCCACAGCCTGTGCCCTGGGCTCACACCTGCCACAGAGCATCTGCTCAGCAACTCCCCCCACAGCACCTCCGCTGCACTTGCAGGCTTATTAAAATGGACCTTGGTCCACTCTCAGCTAATCCACCGGCATCCGGAGCTCATGCTAATTAATCAGCAATTAGTCATTAATATGCGCCCTAATTGCTCATCTCCGCCGCATGCCCATCATGCCCATCATGCCCGTGCTCCAGGCACCTTTCTGCGGCTCCTGCAGACCCTGGGGGCTCTCCGCTCCGCTGTGCCCTCGGGGCCAGCCTGCAGACCAGAGAACGTGCCCACAGACACTTTTATCCTCTGCACGTCTGCAAGGCAGGCTGCTGGCGAGGAAGCCAGCCCCACGGAGGGGCACGGTTATTACTTTGGAATGAGCGCTTTATTTAATTAAACAATTACTGCCGAGGCCCTGGGGCACCATCAGAAAGACAGCAGATGCCACTTCTAACAGACACCCTGGAAGGCAGAGCGCGCTGCGGCAGCGGCACAGCCCCACGGGACAGGACGGGACCCGCACTCATCCACGGACGCCGAGCATCAGAGACGCGGAGCCGGGGGAGGAAAATGGGTTTGGCATTGTTTTCTTTCTGGTTAGCACAACACATTTAAGGACATTCCAGGTGGCTTAGAACTACGAGGAGGCTGCTGGATTCTTTAGACGGTAGTTCTTCCCTGCATTTTGGGGAAAATAAAGCAAAGAAAAGGGGGTGGGTGGGTGGGTGGAGGGGATCTGAACTCAGCGACCAGGACACTCCCTTATGGAATACTCGGCCGTTTTCAGCTCCTGGCCCAGAAATGGGAGGTGTGGAGGCGGAGGCCGCAGAGCGGAGACGGCCTGGCGGCAGCGAGGCAGGGGTTCTCCTGGAGCAGCTTCCGAGGGGAGAAGACTGAACACACACGGGTCAACGGCCAGGAGCACCAGGCTTGCACCCCGACGGGGCGACTCCTGATAGGGGAGGCTGGAGCCTCAAGCTCCGGGCTGCCTGGGCCGCGTGACGTGCGAGAAAAACGGTCCCGGAAAAGCGCTGTGCACAAGGTCCCCGCAGGCATGAGGCTGCCCACGGAGACGGGCTTGGAAGCTTCCCCACCGAGCTGGCCTGTGCAGGAGCGTGGGCCGCGGGCGAGGCCCTAGGCTGCACGGAGCCTCCTGCCCCGGTGTGTGTCCCCGGGCTCCTGCCGGTGGGCTGCCGGCGATGCCTGTTTCTGCAGGAACGGGGCTCGGGTTTCTGCACCTTCGCGCATGAGCACGTGGATGCCTCTCTAGGCAAGAGCTTCTGAACGTCCGATTCATGACGGCTGCGCTTTCACAGTGACATTTACACGCATGAGGGGAACCCGCGGCGAGCCCTGCAGTAAAGTGACGACTCATTTTGTAACAAATCATCGCCTCCCCGCCCCCCCCCAGTTTGTTTTATGCATTTGGATATTCATACGATGGGGTTTACTAAGTGTCGCTGAGTAAGGCTGAGCATGTTTGGGGCAGCGGCAAGGTCCTAAAACAAGGAGAAAGGGTGAGAAAGCAGGAGAAAGGGTGAGAGGCCAGACAAGTTAAATGGACCTTTCCCAAGTGCCCAGGATTCAAGCTGGCTTGCCTTGGGGCAGTGCTATCTGCAAGACGTACTCATTACTTTCCAGACGGAGACGGGACGGAGCAGGGAGGCACTCAATTGCCATCGTGGGGAGGGGTCTGGAGCCACGCCCACGGGCGAGTGATCTGGGTTCCCAGACCTGGAGAAAGGGGGGTGGGGGTTGAGCATTGTTCTCTAAGCTAGTGTGGCAGGTACTGACCATGGCAGAGAACAACACTCTCACTGAGCTGGAGGGAGGGGGCCAAACACCCAAAGGCGCCCAGACGGTGGTACTGGGGCCCAGGGAGGTACGACCCCAACTCCTGGGAAGGTGGGGCTGGTCCAGAGCAATGCCGGGCAGCAGCTGGGCAGGCAGTGGGGACAGGCACCGGGGAAGGCTGGCGGCGATGCCCAGACTGAGCAGCGGCAGTGGGGGTGATGAGATAGTGGGGACTCACGAGGTCCCTCGGCAAGAGTGTGTTAGACAAAGCACGGTGCTGGGGTGAGTGACAGAGTAATCGGGACTTCATTTAGAAAGGCTGAGGCTGGGGCTGGGGCTGGGGCCGGGGCAGGGGTGTACTCCAAGCCACTAGGAGCCACTCCCGGGACGAGATACACAGACAGCTCCACAGGGAGAAAAAAAAAGACAGACAGAAAGAAAAACGCCCGCCTGTCCCTGCATTATTGATTTTCTTGAAAAAGAAAGAGACCAGCTAATCCTTCCTTTAACATCAGTCATTTCAATCTGAGTCCTGATGGCTGGTTGAAGTTCAAGTTCACTCAACACCAGTGGACTGTTTGGGTAGTGGGTTCACGCATTTTGGGGTGTGGGCAGAAATTCATTCTTCCTTAAGACCCGGGATCATGAGATAAAAGCAGAGGGTCAGCAACTGGGGGCGGGCAGCACTGTACATGGGGACAGGGGTCCTCCCAGAGGTCACGCCACACAGGCAGAGGCGTGGCCAGGACAGCCGCTCCGCTGTGGCACCTGCAGTGGCCGCCCAGCATGACTGGCATCTTCCCACAGGCAAATGGGGAGAAGAGTGAGAGGCAAGACCACACGGCCCTTTCCGGAGCCTCCAGAACTGCACGAGGAGGAACTGACAAGCAGTGTACTGTGGGAGGAAAAACGAAAGGGAAAGAAACAAGGTGGGCCTCCCTGGTAGGTCCCCAAACAGGCACCCTCCTCTGAAGGAGGTGCTTGGATGCCCCAGGCCCTGTAAGCCCGGAATCTCCCCTCGGCTCGCTTCATATTTGGGGGGGTGTTGGGGGGGGTGCCAGCCAGAGAGGGCAGCTGCCACTGGCCGTTCACTGAGCGTAGGATCCTGCTGTTTCCAGACTCAGCCACCCCACCAGACGCCCCCACTGTCCTGCCAGTCCTGCTAGCCTCCAGTGGGGGGCACCCTTCCAGCTCAAAGGGCTTCACTCCACTCCAGGTCCCTGACACCGTGCAAACACGGGCTGTGTCCTGCTGGAGCTGGGCTCGGGGGCACCTGCCCCTGTAGGTGTAAGCAGTGCCCCCGAGTCTCCACGTCCAACCTTCCTCCTCCCTGGTCCTGAGGCCTCTGTCCACCTCCTGCCCCATAACTGGCAAGAACACATATTCAAGTGATGGCAGCGGTGACCCACTTATTAGCAGATGTCACAGCCCCAGGGCACGGCGGCGGTGCTGAAAGAACAGAGGGAGACGTGGCAGGGAGGGACATGTCCTTGGGAAGCTGCTCTGTTCCAACGCTGCTTCCCTATCTAGGAGGCGAGCGAGGGGCGGCCGGAGCGACAGCTAATCAATCCGGTGACGCGAAGGATGTGCGGATGCGGATCACTGCACAGGCACCTTCCTCGGCAGCGTCGCCCCCACCCTCCACAGGCGCCAAGGGCTGAGGCCCAGGCGCCACCGGCCCCCTCCTCCCCGGGCCTGGCAGCGGGGCTGCCCTGCTAGCTGAGCAGGTCTATGCCACCCGGGTCAGAGGACGTGGCTGAGAGGGCGAGAGCAGGGCCCTGGTCTCTGCCCAGCTCTGTGCCCTGGGGGAAGCCACAGCCTCCACGCCTCAGCTTTTTTCATCTTCCTGCTGTAAAATGGGGGAAGATGTCACGGACCTTACTGCATGGCCCCAGGACCAAATCAGAAATGAGAAGGTAGCTGGCAACATGCTACGCCAATGCAAGACACACCCCAGCAGGAAGGACCAGTCACGGCCTGGCACACCACTGCCTGGCACACCACTGCCCGGGGTGCACTGCTCCCTTAGGCACCCCCAGAAGATGTGTTCCCCTCAAACAGCACTGTTTCAGGAAAAAAACAGCTGGTTTGAAAAAGCGGACTGCACACCGTTTTAGGTGTTGCAAATGGTCAGTGGCAAGTGTGGCCGAATAAGAAGGACCCAAGAGGGAATCAGAGGACACGCCTCCTGGCAGAGAAAGGGAACCCAGGATTCTCAGGGAAGGCCTGGGGGACCCTTCTGATGTTACCCTGAGCCGGTTCCCAGACGTCTGCTCTAGGAAGAGAGTCACGCAGACAGAACACACACCTGCTTCTTCAGGGGCATTTCCCGAGGGAGTCTGGGGAGCACCCCTCTGACCGGCAGAGGGTGCACCTGTAGGCTGCATCTCTCTCCCCGGTCGGCCATGCCCTGGAGGTGGGTCTCACAGCTCCTGCGTTCAAGGCAGGGTGGCAAGCCAGGGTGACCTTGCCCTGTTCCAAGGCAGCCCACAAGGCCTCCCCCCTCAATACCACCCGTGTGCAGCCAGGTCTCCAGCCAGATGAGCTCCCTTCTGCCATCCGCGCTCCCAGCTCTACTCGGCCTGACCCAGCAGCCCCTGTCCACTGTGAATGGCGGATGCTACTCCTGTGACTGGCCAGGAGCCTCCAGCACTTGGGGGGCCCCACTGTTCCCCCAGGCTTCCCTCTGACAGTGCGAAGGAGGAGGCAGTGACGGGGCCCAGGCCCTGGGCAGAGGAGGTGAGGAGCAGGCTGGGAAGCACTGTGGGTACGAGGAAGCGAAACAGGAACACTTGGCTGTGCCCTTGACCCTCAGGAACTGCGACCCACATGCTGGTTCTCGAGCGCTGGGGACGGTCTGAGCCTGGACTGGACTGACTTAGTAGCATCCCAGCACTGCACCATGGTCCCCGGCCCCTGCTCACTGTAGGGGAAGGAACGACATGCTAAATTCTGGCTTTGTTTGCTACCAAAGCCGCAGAAGCTCTGCAGAAAGCATCCCAAGACACCCCAGCCCGGAGGCAAGGTTGCGGGTTTGAAAGAGACTTTGCTAGTTGATCCTTCAAAGGAGCAGGCGGGGCGGCGGGTGGGGTCCTGAGACGCCGAGGCCTGGAAGTAGGTCCTGATGTCAGTTCTCATGGGTCCTCATAACAGGGCCCGGGTCACTGCTGGCTCCAGCTGTGGCCACTTGCCAGGGCGCCCCGGGGAGCGCACGTGACTCACAGGATCCCCCACCTCCCAGCACCCTGTGATGCAGCCACTCTAAGAGGGAGAGGGAGAAACTGGCTCACGTCGCTGCACTGCACTCACAGGACATGGGCGGAGTCGCCAGGTGCGGGAGGGGAGGAGGAATTTTCCATTTGTTAAGGTCAAGGGCTTGGAGAGGGGACTGGGAGCGGAAGCTCCCTCCCTGTGCGTGGCCTGACACAGCACACGGAGTTAACATCCCTAATATTCTCATTCTGCGTGTGCACCACAGCAGGCTCTGAAAATTAAACCGCAAAATGAAAGCCTGTACCTTATCCCCCAGAACATACTGTCCCAGAATAGCAATGAAGAAGTGGTCATGACGAGGCCCTTTCAAACACGCAGGCCCAGACAGGTGCACCGTCTGCCCGGGACAGAGAGGGCTGTGCCGGGGCGGAAGCGCGCTTTAAGACCGCTCGCTGCCTTGCCCGACGCTTGGGTGAAGCCTGGCTGGCAGCAAAGTCAGAAACGGCTTGGTCCCCATGATCCAAAGAGGCCGCTGGGGAAGATGCCATCATCACGGGCAACGGAGAGCCCAGGACTCAAGAAGGAACCCACCCCTGCCGACCCCTTCTCCACTTGCCTGCCCCTCCCATCTCAGAAAAGGGACGCAGAGCACCCTGTACTTAGGGTTGGGAGACACTGTCTTGTAGCAGCCAGGGACCTGGGGCCCTCATGCAAAGCTGTGAAGTCACTCTGGAGACAAAGGCACGGCCCACCTGCCGTGAACTCTCCAAAGTGGGGAAAGATCACGTGGAACTGCAGACCTCGGAGCAGCGCCGAGTCCCCGGCAGTGGGCAGGGTGGGAGGCAGCAGTAGCCCAGGGAGAACAGGCCGTGTCTGCTCCCCACCCCCCTCCTGCATCTACAGCTTTTGCAGGCCTGGAGCTATAGGAACTATAAGCTGTAGGAGCTATAAGCACCTATCTGGGCGGCGAAGGCAGTAATTAACGCCCGTCTGCTTTCCTGAAGGTTCCTTCTATTAGGTCAGAGTTATTGAGATTCGGGGAGCGAGGCTCCCAGGATGTGGAAGGTTTGCAAGAAGAAGTGAAGGAACGATGGAGTAAGACAGTAATGATGCTTCTAAATAATTCACCCAGCCAATGGCAGCAGCCAAGGTTCCCAGGCTCCGCGTCTCTCTTGCCGTGGGAGGGGGACGTGCCAGGCAGAGCCTGCACAGAGGCCAGTGGCCCCCTGTGTGAGCCTGCCCGTGCCAATTAGAGATCCAGATCTGCACCTCCTGGTACTTCCGCTAATGTTACCAATCACTGTCTGTTGAAATGCTAAGAGGCTAACGGACCTGGGGTCTCCTGGCTGCCCCACCTGGCTACTCTGCCCACCCCCAAGGTGGGGAGGCAGGGAAGGGGGTAGAAGATCAATTCCCAGCCATCGCCGAACGTGGGACAGAAGAAACACAGACCACGCGACGGCCCCAGAAATGCAGAGGGAAAACTTCTCTCCCAGGGTTTGGGCCACAGGACTCCTCTGGTAGGTCTCTGGGGTGGGGCTGGGGAAGGCAGGACAATCACTCAGCAGCCCCAGGGGTTAAGGACTCAGACCCGAACGAACAACACAGCCGGCGGGGCCTGGGCAAGCCTTCGCCAGGATTGGCACAATTAAGTTACGAGGCCGCTCCCCGAACCACTCAGCTCTCTCCACATCAGCTAAGTGGCCACGTGTCAAACTGTGTGTCACCTAGCACACCTAAATGTGTGTCAGCGCTGAGGACCAAGAGGAAGCAGAATATTGATAGATACTGCAAAAGGCAAAGAGAAACATTTCTGAGTCCCGCCCGCAAAGCAGGCAGAGATAAATAACTGTCTGGTTTTGTATCTTATTACTTCCCCGCCCCTCCGCTCCCACCCATGGCACAAAGAAATCAAGAAGGAGCCTGGAGATTCATCATCTTCCCTTGACGGCGGGGGGTGGGGAGCAGGGAAGACGGGGAGCTGATGGCAGGGAAGGCTGGTGGCTCAGAAAAGCCTCAGGGTCCCCCTGGAGAGCCAGTTGACATGGCTGAGTCCTGCCTGCCCGCGGGAAACCGGGGGCCCACCGTATGCTCCTGGCTGGCCAGGGGGAAGGTCCACGCAGGGATGTCTCCAGAAACATCGCCCTGGCACTCGCTCCGACGGGGCTTTGCTAAGACTACCCCTCAACACTCGAGCTGCGTTCGCCGCCCTGGAGTTGGCGATGATCAGAATGCCGACTCCAGACCACATATGACGGAGGCCTGGCCGCCAGGACACTCTGGGGCTAGAGTCTTAGTGACACGACCCACTCTCTGGCCAGGACCAAGGCCCCAGTAAGTAAGCAGAGCGTGGAGCCACGCAGACCTTTCTCCCGGGAGGGCTGTGCCAGAGGCTCGAGGCAGCCCGCACGCCCAGGCTGGGCGGGGTCTCGGGCAGACGCCAGGCCACTCACCAAGTAGACGCGGTAGACGTCCACGCGGCGCAGGGGCCCCCAGCACGGGTCCGTGTCGTTGTACTTGGCGTCGGCCTCCACGCCGCAGGAGTCGTTGCCAGTGGCACTGCTGAGAAAGAGGACAGTGGCTCAGAGTGGCCCTCCCTGCTCGGCTGGAAGCTCACAGAAGGTCACGCTATTAATCATCAGCAACCACTGAGCCCCCCACGCTCCCCGCAGCTGCTTCTGGTCCAGTAATCTGACTTTCCACAAACGGTGTATTCCTGGGTCTCAGGGCATCATCACTTGTTCCTGTCGCACCGTCAGGACCCACCCGGGGCTCCCAGTCACCTTCCCGGCGGGCAGGGTGGGGGACAGCTGCGGAGGGGTCTCTGAGGGACAGGATGCACAGCTGGCTGGGTCACGCTGACGGATTCACTCGGTGTTGTGTTTCTACTCTGAAAACCCTGCCCTGACCACCCCAGGAAGCCCATGTGGTGACATGAGGGGTGGGTGGGAGGGGACACTCACCAGGACACCTGCATGAGGGAGAAGGGCACGGCGGCAGCGTAGATGGCCAGGTCCCCGTACAGGTAAATGATGATGCAGAAATAGAACAGGTTGACCCCCACTGGAAGGAACAAAGTCGCCGGTCAGGCAGCCACAGGAGCGTCGCATTCTTTTTTAAGGACTCCACTTCTACCCCTCCCACAGCTTTTGGTTCTTCAGGCTCCTATTCGCTCCCAAAAGAACGAGAAAATGACCCCAAAGCCACACTGTAATGCAGGCAGGAGACACGTCCGCTCGCGACTCTCACCCGCAAGGGGCTAATGAGGCTTGGAAGGTTGGAGAGCGTCCGGCTCCAGACAGGTGCCAGGTGAGTGAGAGGCATGGACTGGCTGGAGAGAATGCAGAGGCACCTTCAGGCTCGGGATAAGGTGCTGGGAAGGCGCGGAGGGGGACAAGGGGGAGGGGAGGAGAAGGGATGTCCTGGGTGAGGACCCTGGGCCAGGGCCCCCTTTGCAGCCAAGCCCAGGCTCTGAGACAGAAGACTGCCACCGAAATGGAAAAGCAGAGAAGGCCCAGCTTCTAAAGCTACAGCCCAGAGGGTAAAGCCCTCAACTTCCAAAGACCAAGCCCTGGGGGGTGGGGGGGCGGCCACGCGTGTGAGGAGCGGTGCTCCAGGCGGGCCAGCTCTCCTTATGAAGCGTCTCCAGGGAGGATGCTGGCTTCGGCAGGGCACACGGGGCTCTCTGTGCGAACCCTGGTCCTACCCTGTTCCCTGTCCTGCAGAAGGGGCCTGCACTCGGAGCTGGGAGTGCAGGCGCTGGTCCTGACCCCATTGGTCTCACTTCCCAGCACCCTGACCGCCTCCAATCCCGTACAGTGAGGACTCCACCGGTGCTAAACGCCGCATGCCTCCAGCTATGACGACGCTGAAGAAAGGTCTGTGCCCTGTAGCCCCAGGGTCCCAGCCCGACAGCCAGTCTGCCTCTGCTCAGACCGGCTGCTGATTCTGATGGTTCTGATCTCCAGTGGCTGACTTCACAGGGAACAGAAAGAAAAATGAAGTGACAGCTCCCTCCCGAAGCCGGCAGCTCAGAAAAGCCTCCGGGGCCCCAGGGGAAAGCCCGGACAGGCTCCTCCTGGGCTCTCTGAGGGCGGCTCTGCTCCTAGGAGTCTGGGGGGAAAGACCAGGAAAAAGCAGACTTGAAAGAGCCCAGGAGCCTCACACAGCATCACTGTCCAAGCTCAGTGGCCCCTGCGGTCTGCCTGCCACTCACACCCAGGCTCCAACGACAGCCTGTGCCCCAGCTTGTCTTTCTGCAGGGAGGAACCCCCCTTCCTCCCCTCTCCCAGCCTCTCCTTCACCTGCCACAGAACCCGGGGTCAGCTCTGTTTATAAACTGCCACTGACCCTCCCAGATCAATACGTTTCATTACTAGACACAAAGTGTTGGAAGACCAATGCGTTTCCTGAGAAATGATGAAGGCTGGCGTTCCTAATGACACGAGTGGAGGCGGGACTCATTGGGGGGGAGGGGCGGCTTTTGGTGGGAGGTGGCGGCCTCTGGTGAGGGTGGTAGGTGACAATCTGTAAATCGGGAATAGAGCAGAGCAGTGGTTTCCAACGGGGGGGCAATTCTGTCCTGCAACCCCTACTGGGGGCATCTGACAATGGGGGGTGCTATTGGCAACCAGTGTGCAGAGGGCAGCAACGCTTCTCAGCACCCGATGATGCTCAAGACAGACCCCTGACAGAGGGTGGTCCGGCCCAGACAGCGGCAGCGCCGGTGGGAACCAGAGCCGACAGAGACGGCGTCCTCTGAGTGGGCGCTGCTCGCACACGGATGAGCTTACTACTCAGCTGCGGTGAGCCAGGAGCCTGCTGCACGGGAGGGAAGACAAAACCAAGCCACGAGTTCCTAGAATTCTTAAGAAATCAGCACGGAGTACAAAACACACAAACCAGAAAGGGGGTTTAAAAGGTTAAGAGTCCACCCTCCAATGTGCTTTTAAAAATATATATTTTATTGGTTTCAGAGAGAAAGGGAGAGGGAGAGAGAGAGAAACATCGAGGATGAGAGAGACTCACTGATCGGCTGCCTCCGGCACGCCAGCACCTGGGGATGGAGCCCGCAACCCGGGTTCGTGCTCTGACCGGGAATTGAACCGAGACCTCTTGGTTCAGAGGTTGACACTCAATCACTGAGCCACACTGGCCGGGCTCTGACGTCCATTTTATCTCAAAATAAATGCATCTGGAAGGAGGCCTCGTCTGGTTCCCGGGGGGCGGGGAGGCATGTTTATGATTTCTTATCTTAGTCTAGTGAGGTGGCGAGAGGCAGAAATGGAACAAGTGGACACAGAAGTGGGCACACAGGTACATGAGTCCTGGAAACCCTCTGTGAGGCTGGCATGGGGGACGGGAGCAGATGCTCGGGCAACCTTCGGCTGCTAATGACAATCTTTTGGACTAGACAGTCCAGTCGCACCGCCAGTGGGGAGGGAACAGTCAGTGTCCTAAAAAGCAGCAAGAAGCTTCCCGTTCCTGCAGCCCCACCCCCACCCCAGCTCTAAGTTAGTACAGCCGCGTTCAACACGGAAAAGAACGGGTGGAGATGCCCCCCTCTGCAGCCAGGGGCTCCGGCCAAGGGGCAGAAAACCTCCCAGGGGAACTGCAAAGGCAAGGATGTGTCTGACTCTAAGAAGAAAAAACAGGTCTGAGCATTAAAAAACTGAACTCTCACATAGCTCCTCTTCCAAAAGAGCGAGATTTGCCACGGAGGTATAAGATGTTTCGGCGAAACACCCAACAACCCAGCACCTGAGCTCTGTTGGATCCTGTGGGCTTGTAGCCAAGTTCCCGAAGGGAAGGGCAGGTAGAGAGTCAGGAGAGGTCCTAAGACGCTCAGATCCCAGACAGCAGCCCTGTGCACGGGCTCCTAGCGCCCTCTGCTGGCCACCGGGAAGAGACAGAAACACACGCAGCAAAGCCCACTGCTCCCAGCAAAGCCTACTGCTCCGTGTTGTTGACAGGAAGGGTCCAGAAGCAGAGACAAGTCAGAGGCAATCAAACAAGAGGCACAAAGTGACCAGCCGGCCTCCATGGGTCCCCTTCCTTGGACAGCTGCTTGGGACCCCCGACCTCTATGTTCAGCAGGAGATAAGCCGCTGCCTCTCTATCCCTAACGCCGAGGACTGAAGTGGAGTCCAAGGAAACCACCTGAGGCCGCTCAGGTCTCGGCAAGCCGGCTCCTCAGGACGCTGGGAGCGGGCCAGCAATCCGCGCCTCCCATCGCCTGCCCCATCCCACTGTCCAGGTGCGACCCTCATTCCAAGCGCTCGGTCACCCCAGCCCTCGCCACCTTGGAAATAACGTATACCTTTACTGAAGAACATGGAGGCCATCTGTCCCATTTCCACGCGGTCTGTGATTTCAAAAAGGTTCGGAGATCCACGTCTCTCTGTGGAGCCAGAGGATAAGGAAGAGGAGGAGGTTGGCTCACTTGGCTTCTAGAAGGGGCTACTGAGCTCAGAATTCTCCAGAATGATGAAATCCCTGCGTTTTAAACTCTTGAGAAAACTTTTCCTAATGTTTATTGTTCAAAATGTCTAGAAAGGGCTCTCAGGGACACTGGTCATGCTTAGCCCTTGCTCAGCCAGAGCAGGAATCAGACCTCGGGCACGTGCAGTGCGAGTGTGTGAGTGTGAGTGTGAGTGGAGGAAGGAGAGAACTCGGAGACCCTAGACTTTCTCGCACGTCCAGTGTGCACCAGCACTGGAATAGGTATCTCATTCTTCCCGCAACAGCAGCAGGTGGGGCGCTGGTGCCCAGTTAGGCAATTTGCCCACGCTGTAAGCGTTACTGAGTGTGGGCTGCAGGGGGGAGCCTGGGTCCTGGACTCCTTACTCTACCACGGAGCCTTCTCAGGAGCCACCTGCAGGCGAGAAGGGCCACAGGGTCTCTGCAGAGACTCCCCCAGTCCTCTCCGCGAGGAAAGGGACCCTGAGGCCCCAGGGAAGTGCAGGCTGGCCAGGAACCCCGAGACTTACGCACAGACAGGATGGGCCGTTTCTCTGCCCGCTCGTAGCTGTCCTGGACGAGACTGTCACTGTCAGAGGCTGTGGAGGAGTTGTCATCGTCTTCTTCCTAGGACGGGGTGTGGCAGGGAGGGGAACAAGCTAAGCAACGGGAGTGCGTTATGGCAGGAAACCCCGTGACACAGAGCACCCGCCTCCTTCGTTCTTTCTTTCTGGAAGGTATCTGGTTGGGAAGCTCTCAACACGTCCCCTCTGTCACATTAGAAGGCACAGGCACACTCGGACGTCGGGTCCAAGGCCACGGCACAGATCCTGGTGCGGAAGTGGGACTGAGCCAGGTCAAGGTGGGGCAGGAGGGTCACGGGAGGTAAACTGGGAAGAGCAGAGGCTGTAGGCGTTCTGTGAGCTTAGGCGGCTGCTAAAGCTTTTGCTCGGGGCAGGGTCCCTAGTAGCGCTGTGGACACGGGCCCTCCACACGTAGGGAGGGAAAGGACTGGCCGATGAGTGGCACACAGGTGGGCGGAGCCACTGCCCGGAGACCAGGGCAGCGGGCGCACCTGGTGGTTCTCCATCCTCTTCCAGCGGAGCTGCGCGTTGGCTGCGGCCATGGCCTCCACCACGAAGGTCGTCGTCACAAAGCTGCAGGGCGAGGCCACGCGTGAATCGCCGAAGGCAGGCAGGAGGGTTAGAGGAGGAACGAAGGAAAAAGGAAGAGTCATTTCAAAGACCTGATTGGGCCAACGAACTGCCCAGACCGAAGCCCTGTCCCTCCTTGGAGCTGTTTCCTGGGAAACCCTCATGATGGGTCTGGCCTGATCGAAAGTGTGTGTGTGTGTGTGTGTGTGTGTGTACATAGGCTGCCTCGTGTGCTTGCCTCGATGTCCCCGTCCCTGTGTAAAAGGTGTTTTGGATGCACGGGAGGTGACACAGGGCCATGCAGTACCGCACACCAAGGGGCCTGCAGGGGGCGGGGTGGGAGGACGGACTCCGCCTGGCGCTCCAGGTCAGGAAGAGCAGGTAGGTTCATGGGCCTGCAAGGTGCTGGGAAGGGCACACGCTCCTTGCTGGGACACAGGCAAGCGGTCAAGTCCGAGTGACAGGTGCTGATGACGGAGCACAGGCAGGATAATGGAGAAGGATCACTTAGCTCTGGAACCTGTCCTCGCCACCCTTTTCGGGGAGGTGTATTCTGACTTTCCTAATAACCTGGCTGATAGGAAAATAAGCTTGCATTTTTATGGCCTCCATCAAAAGGGAGGCTGGGAGGCAGCACCAGACATTTGCTGAGAAGTCAGACTACAGTGACAAATCACCCTTTCTCTTCCCCATAAAGAAACTGGAGAGGCCGAGACGACAGCTGGGACGCACGGATGCTTCTGTCGGCAGGAGGCACAGGGGAGGCGGCCTTCCCGCCACAGACTGAGGGGGGGTTCTGTCCCCGCCGCCACCACCTGGACAGCACGGCTCTGCCCCTGGACTTGACCCTGAGCCCTCCGAGGGCTGTTGCCTGCCCTGGGCTCAGCCCAGCAGTCAGGTGGCAGGTGTGATGGGAGTTAAATCCATATCCACTCCAGGTGGGGGGCGGGGGAGGGGGAAGGGCAGCCAGCTCAGCATCTCCCAGGATGGTTTCTCATTATCCTGCCTAAGTGACCATTTTAAGGCTTTAGATTTTCCCTTCTTTTTGGAAGTAAAACTAAAATCAATCTTAATTAAGGCGTGAAGAGGCTTCTCATGGTTGCACAAAGCCAACTCATTGATCATGTTCAAACAAATGGGGTGAGCAAGGCGGGGGCAGGGTGGCCCCTACCCAGGGCCCCCACTAATCACGCCCCACTCAGACGGCTGCCGGCGCTGAAGGGCCTTTACAGGGGACAGCAGAGTCACAGGAGGACAAGGACTTTCAGGGCTCTCGGCTGCCAAGGCTCACAGTACGTCAGTATAAGCCAACAGCACCAAGGCCGGCCCCTAAACCGCCCTAAGAGGCATGAACGGACTGAAAACTCGAGCATTTCCCTACCCCACTGCGCCTCTTGCAGGTCTTAGTCGGCTCCAACTACCTCCTCTCTCCTTGCCATCTGCTTAAACGCCGCCCTCCGTGACCCTGAGCACCGACCTGAAACTGTGGTCACCCCGTCCCCCCCGCCACGGTTTGTGGGGTTTTGTCTCGTTGTTACTGCATCACCTTCTGACTGACTCTGTGGTTCACTTATCTATTGTCTTACTCCTCACTGCCTGTCTCCCAGCAAAAAGGAGTGCAGGGCAGGCTCCGTGCTGCTCCGTGGGGAACCAGCACCCGAGAACCGCCTGGTGTCGTCTGGTGTCGCCTCTCCGGGGT